>JAYJMB010054070.1:54256-65547 GCA_036873735.1 Pouteria campechiana
GAAACCCACCTATTTTGAATGCCTAGGCTACTGTAGCTACAAGTTCACTGTAGCGATGGACTTACATAGCTATGGGCGCATTGTAGTTATGGGTTCGTTGTAGCTATGAGCTCATTATAGCATTAGGCTCACCGTGGGCCTAATCACTGTTCATAGATAATATTCATGTACTATTTATAGGGACATCTAACAGGTGGATTTTTGGGAAAATCTATTTTTATGTATTTTTCTAATTACTATAATTTGAAAATTACATCATAAGGTGACAATGAAATGCACTGATTATCGTTATGGTCTATATGCAATCTATGGTCCAAAATTACCAAAAATTAATAAAATTCTCACATTCTAAAATCATCAATTTATACCATCCAAATGATGTGATCTAAACCATAGATTTCTACTATAAGGTAATATTGATGTGACAAAAACATCTAATAGTTCAAATCTCATAAAATCATTCATAATGTCTTACATGAATTTTTATTTTCTACTAATTAAAATCACATTGAATGTTACAGTAACCATGAAATGTTTAGTTTTTGGTATTTTAATTTAATTTTGTTTATAAAAGCTTATATATATGTATGTATTTCCTAGATCCGAACCACATGATTCGTTCTATATTATGCGAGGTTCATTTTAATAGGTATATGTAATATTAAATTTTTTCAAATACATAAATATCTAATGAATTTTTTATTTTAAATGGATAGGAATATTTCATCATTTAAACAGTTATATCATAACAATATTCTACCAAAATCATAAAATATATAAATACATGTATAACAAACACATTCAATGGGTCTGATCTTCAAAATAACATGCATGTTATTTGTATTTAACATGTTTTGCGAATCTTGAAAATTACATTTACACCTGTATTCATTCATTTGCACAACATGATTTCTTGTATATATTTTAGCTAAAATGCATCATGCATATATCTAATTAAAGATCCAGTTCAGTAAAATTATCATGTATGAAACATAAATACACTTATCTACTTACATGGATGAAGATCCATGAAGGAAAATTGACCGGGTGAACTTTCTTCTCCTTCCTCATGTTGCCTATGTTCTCTTAATAATAACACTCTTTTAGTCAACTCTCTCACTCTCTTTTTCTCTCACATGCTACCTATCCCTTTAATAGGTAAAAGACAACCACTACCATCTAACTATCACCCAATGACATTAACTCACGCATGCATTGCATTTAAAACACTAATGCAAACTTTGAAAAACAAAGCATGCCTATCTACTATTGTTGCTCATGCCGAAAGTAAGGAAGAAAAATGTGTTTCTGTTCACATTTAGGCCTGCTTACTACAGGACATTGCATGAATCAATTTTAAGCAGGGTTGGTTCTACCTAAATAATCTATAGGGTTGGTTTGGGTAGGCCCTTCCCAACCATAGGTATAAATTAGGTTGGTTGTGTTCAAATGCCTGAATACTCAAGACTGACCCAGCCCACATATATGATTTAAAAAATATATATACAAATAGGGAGCTAGGGATTCCAACGTCTTACCCATGGAAGTGGTTACTGCTCTCACTTCTCCTTTCTACCGTTTGTTGGATTCCAGTGAAGTGCCATATAATTTCTCAGACCAGGATTCCCACAACTACGCGCCATCCTTATCATCACGGATGTGATTGTTGAGTGTCACCACCACTTCTAGGAGCAACAAATCTTCTAGAATATGTTTTTCTTTTTGATGGAGAAATTTTGATGGTTTCCTCAAGTTTCTGTGCTTTCCAAGTGGGTGATGAGCCATTTTTTATTTTTAAAGCATTTGCGGCAATGGGATGGGTTTCGAGGATTTGATGTTGGTATTGATGGATTCCATAGATATGCATATTCTTGTAGGCGAGTTTTGATGTCTATGGAAAGTTGTGCAGCTTAAATTTTTTCTATATGATCACTATGGATGATCCCATAGAAGTTTCTCTTTCTGGTTTGTTTTGGGAAGCGAGATTTTACTTTTACGAGTAGCTGATAAGGTCCCAATCAAAGTTGATAATAGAAAAATAAATATTCTCTTCAAGTGAAAAATAAACCACAATTGTTGAATGAAAATTGCCTTTTTTTAACAATACACTTCGATATAATTTAAATAAACAAAGTTTAACAATCTCTCCTAAACTTACGACCATAACTGGTACTAGAAGACTTAAACAACAAATGCAAAATAATAGCTAACAATTGCAAACAAACGTTGTCCTATTCCTAAGCATATGAACATTGGAACTAAATCACATTCTCCCTCATAACCATAACAAACTAGAGATAGAATTTGGACCAACTCCACTCTTATGCCACATACTTTGGGTTTGGCTTAGGAAGATGGTAGGAATGATGTGGCGATTTATCAATACCTCCCTCTTTCACTGGATCCTTATCCTCAAGGTCCATAATTTGGAGCCTCTTCTGTAGGTCAGCAGCGCTTTCCCATGCAGCATCTTCTGTAGGAAATCCATGCCACTTAATTAGACTCTCTTCAATAAATCGAGAGCCTTTTTAAATCCAATGAGTGTCCAAAATAGCTGTTGGAGTCATAACAATTTTCCCTTCATCAGTAATAGCTGGTAAATTGGTATTTATCGTACATGACTCACCTAACTTCTTCTTAAGTAAAGAGATATGGAAAATAGGATGGATACAGGACCACTCTGGTAGCTTGAGTTAATAAGCCACCTTAACAATATGCTTCTCAATTAGATACTGTTTGTTGAATCGGCTAGCTAATTCCTGAGATGAGCGTTTAAAAACTGTTTGTTGCCGGTAGGGATGTAGTTTTAGGAAAACTAAATCCCCTTATTGGAACTTGATGTCACACCGTTAAGAGGCAGCCACCTGCTTCATTCTATTACTAACTGTATGTAAATTATCCTATAATTGGCACAACAAAACATCTCGTGACATTAGCTGTTGATCTACCTCATGGACTAGAAATTGGCTAACTTCGTAGTGAGGAATAGTCAGAGGTAGCCAACCATATAATGCTTGAAAAGGTGTCATCCTTGTGGAGGTGTGATAAGCAATGTTGTACCAAAATTCTGCACACAGAAGAAGTGAACTCCACTTTTGCGGTTATTGACGGACCAAGCAATGTAGATACTGCTCCACACACCTATTGACAACTTCTTTCTTGTAAGCTTGTCATAGCCACTACCACCATTGATTGGCTTCAACCTTAAGATGGAATGATGCTAGAGATATTTTTTTTTTAGTAGTGCCTTGAAACTCAAAGAATTGATTAATGTGGTTGAACCACTCGGTTGGATGGTCACTGGAATATTTTGGAAACTTGAGCTTAGCCATTTTGGATGAAAAAAATTGTCAATTCCCCTCCATGTCCTATCTATTTTCCTCCTTGTTGACACAAGAGTAACTATCTCAGCTATTTTTGTTATTGTTCGATCCTTCTTTGTTTGCAAATAAAGCTTCAGACAATCTGTTGATAGTTTCTTCCAATTGATGTATCTTGTCAGCAACACCAAGTTCCATTCAGGTCATGCCATCTTGAAGTCTGCTAAACCCTGCTTCTAAACTCTTGATTGTTTCCTTGTTAGATGCCGTTGTTAACATAGCTCTGATACCAATGATAAGGTCTCAATTAAGGTTGATAATAGCAAGATAAAAATTCTTTTCAAGTAAGAAATAAACCATAATTGCTAGATGAAAATTACCTTTTTTTAATAATTCATTTTGATAGAATTTAAATAAACAAAGTTTAACGGCTTCTCATAAACTTACGACCATAACTGCTAATATAAGACTTAAACTACAAATGCAAAATAATAGCTAACAATTGCAAACAAACTTTGTCTTATTTCTAAGCATATGAACATTGGAACTAAACCATCTTCTCCCTCATAGCCATAACAGACCAATGACAGAATTTGGATTAGTTCCACTCTTATGCCACATTGGATTTGGCTTAAGAAGATGGTAGGAACAACGTGGTGGTTTATCAGTAGCTTGGTAGATATTGATGCTTGAATGCTACCTTTGGTCTGGATGAGTGAGGTTGATTAGGTTATTGTGGATGGCATAACTTTTATGTGCAAGCTGGATGGTGATTTCATTAACAATTTCCATTATGAGTAGCATTATTAGCATTTACTTTCAGCCAATTAAAATGGATGCGTTGTGTTGCCAACATGGTGGGAGCTATTGGTACTTTAGAACAATCCTCATGAAACATTAAGGAAGCTGAAAAAAAAGATGAAAAATCTAGAGAAATTTGTGTCTGAACTTGAGAACTTGACTCAAAGGATTAAGCAGAAACACATTCACAAGCTTCACAACCCACATTCAAAGCATCAAACACATCTACAAGCTCCACAACCCACTTTCATGCATTTTCTATATTCTATGGCTATTTTATTTCTAAAAGCATGTTATGTCCATGAAGCAAATGATTGTGTTCCTATCCATATTCACTAACTTATTTTCACTTGGAACCAAACTCATCTAATAAAAGAGTAGGATAAGACTTTTAGAGATAGAATTAGGGTAGGTTTCAACCAAAAACCAAACCAAACTCGAGTTTCACCCCAGCTTTAAATTTCCCATTCCAATGTAACATCAGGCACAGGAACCATTGGCTTGAGCTACTATTGCCATCCCTTTATCTCTGATGAAATCCAACATTTTCTAGAGTTGGAGGAAGCTACCATTAATGGCATAGCTTTCCAAGTAAAGAATTGCATTGTTTAACCATATCAGACCTCTTCCATGCTTTTGTGGAGATTTCATGGCTGGGTGGTGGAGACCTTTTCCTTCTTTCCTTGCTTTTATGATTGCCACTGCTAGTCTTTGAAATGCATGAGCATGAGATTCAAGGTCGGCCTTTGTGATGTTTAATTTAGGGATGGAGAGGCAAGTGTTGGGGTTAGGAGAAGAGTGGATACAAGCAAAAGGTTAAGCATTTGCAATTTCACATTAAAGTGGTGCTTGACTTTGAGGGATTTGATTTGAATATCCGTCGAAAAGGTGCAAACTGCCGGTTAGATGGTTTATAGTGGGTGCCATGAGAGGGTAGCAACATTCGAATAAAGTTTACCAGAAAGGAGAACTCAAGGACATTTTAGAGATTTAAATTTTTTTAATAGGTTAGGATGAAACCCTACATAGGTATTGTTAGGGAACTCTAACACAGATACCAAATTATCCATCTAACACTATGCCATGTTAGATCCCAACTCTAATGAGATATCTTTTCTAGCTACTATACAGTCCCATGAGACCAGAACTTAGTATGTGTATCCTTCCGGAATCCTTCTTTAGATGAGAATCCTCATCCCACTTGCATACAGACTATATACACATCCCGGCTATGCATCCACCCTAAACTAGAAATACACCTAGGTATGTACCTTGAAGAAATAAGCCCTTGCCACTATCCTATAATAAATAAAAGAGTCTTGTTTATTAACTCAAGTGTCAGAGTGTTTATTCCAGGAACACCCTTAGTGTCCTCTGGTCTTTGTTCTAGTCTTGTAGAATTCAAGGTAGGATTTTCTCAAGAGCTACATTAGCATTCAATTTGGGGACAACCTAAACATTATGCCGTCTGTGGGAAGCATATTTAGATAAGCCCAAAAATGTCAGACGATATTAAAGGCAACACAAATGCTCCCTCACTCCTTGCTATAATCAACAACATGGCTTCCATGTTTAATCAAAATGGTAGTACAATGTCACCTGGGGACTTGTTAGGCCAACCTGGTCCGACAAGTCAACAAGCAGTGTAGCAGATGATGCAATAATTCATACAGAATCAAGGCAACCTTATGGGTGAAATTCCTCCTCAGCCATCCCTCACTCAAGTGGGTTCGGTTGAGAACGGATCTAGAAACCATGTAGGAACAGGTCTAACAACTACCACTCTGGTCCCTAGACTGCAACATGCTAATTTTCCCCCTAAAGCACAACCGGCAACCCCTGTGATCATTCATACTTTGGGGGACTGGTAGAGCAAGATGCAGGTGATCATCGAGTCTGGGCAGTCAACGGTGTCCTAGAGCTAGCCCAAAGACAAAAAACCTACACCCAATAAAGGGAAGCTTTGGGTAAGATGAAGAAGCTCTTTGAGGACCACACTATAAGGTACAAAAGGAGGAATACTTAGATGCACACGGAGAAGCAACATACAAAGCGTTCCTCTTTCGTTCAAGAGATCCTAGAGGAGCCGGTTCCAAAGGGATTCAAAATACCATCCTTGAAAGCTTATCATGGCACCATGGATCGGATGATCATCTCACTAGGTACAATAGACAAATGACCCTAATAGGGGTCTTGAATGCCATAAAGTGCCTTGCTTTCCCCCCGACACTCAAGGGAGCGACATTATCATGGTACTAGACATTGACCCCAGAATCTATCAACTCTTTTGGTGATCTAGAGGAGTAGTTTTGGAAGTGCTTCATTGGTCAATGAAGGCAGAGGAGGACAATAGGATCATTACTATCAGTAAAACAAAGAGAAAATGAGATCCTTTGCGAATATGTTAACAGTTTCAATCGCCACTCTCTCGATATAGAGAGCTTGGACCATAACATCGTGGTGGCAGCGCTCTAGGATGGTATTGTTGATACCAATGTGAGATAATAACTATGCCTATGGGCCCCCAAAGACTACTTGGAACTCCTAGAGGCCATAAACTAATACATTGAAGTGGACGAAAGCACTAGGAGGAGACAAAGCTACTCCCCCTCTAAGCGAAGGGATGATCACTCTCCCCCAGGATGTCGGGACTACCTCTCTCCCCTACAACATCAGGATAACAGGAATTACAGGCACACCAAGAGTCGGTCGTCAAAGGCACCCCTGACTCCCCTCAGTCGCTTTGCAGTACATGTGCTCCATGAAATCCAAAAGTAAGAGTATTGGTCTTCAACCCACCCACCATTAAAAGTAGACATCGCCTTAGTGCCAACAAATACTGCTTGTATCATAAAGATATTAGCCATAATACAGAAGAATGATGCATCCTGAAAGAAAAAATTGAGAAACTCATAAAAGATGGAAGGTTACTGTACTGCTTGAAGTGCAATACCTAGAGAACAACGGGCAGAGGAGAGGGTCAGTTCCAAAATGAAGCAATGGCAAGAAGAGATGATAAAGACACCATAACAAAAGCTAACCAACCTACGACGAGAATCATCAACATCATCACTGATGGTCTTGTAGCCAGACTGCAAGTGCTCCCAGAATAAGTAAACTTGGTCAGACAAAGCTCCAAATTGAAAAGAGAGGAAGAATATTTTTCAATTATCTTTTTCGAGGAAGACATGATGAGTAGAGTCGGAGGACAGGATGACATTATTGTCACCGCAACAGTAATATCGAACTTCCAAGTAAAAAGGATCATAGTGGACAATGGCTCATCTGCAAACATCCTATACTATCATTCTTTTGGAAAGATGCAGATTAGCAAAAAAAATGCTATGAGTAGCAGAAGGGCAATTAATAGGCTTCACCGGAGATGACATATTCCTAAAAGTCATTATCACTCTCCCCTTTACAATAAGAGACGACCTTGAAAAGATAATCACATCCCTAGATTTCATGGTAGTAAATGTCATATAATGCCATTCTGGGATATCTAGGTATCAACAAAATAAGGGCAGTAGTATCTACATAACATCCAACTATCAAATTTCCAGCATTTGGCGGCATAAGTACAGCTAGGGGAGACTAAAAAATTGCCCAAGAATGTATGAAATATCAATGAAGGAGAAGATGTTAAGGAATATGCAAATCAATACCATGGATACTAGGGATGAACAACAAATCACCAGAAGTGAGATAATAGAAACATTGGAGACAATTTTGTTGGTTCCCAGTTCCGCCTAAAGAACCATCCAGATCGGCTCCACCCTAGATGCCCCTCTCTAACAAGAGTTAGTAAGCCTACTAAGAAGAAATGCCAACATTTTCACTTGGGAACCCTATGACATTCTAGGATTGGATCCGTCGATCATCTCCCACAAGCTAACTATTGACGACACCCGCAAACCAGTTAGACAGAAGAAGAGACTATTCTTACAAGAGAAGAAAGAAGCCATCATAGCAGAAGTGGATAAATTATTGAAAGCTAAATTCATCAAACTAGTGCAATATGTTGAATGACTAGCCAACGTAGTCATGGTAAACAAAGCGAACGAAAAATGGCGCATGTGTGGACTTCACTCTCTTAAATAAAGCGTGCCCGAAAGACTGTTATCCTCTCCCCAACATCGACCAGCTGGTAGACTCTATCGCTAGCTATGAATTACTCACTTTCATGGATGCCTTCTCGGGGTACCACCAAATCCAGATGCACAAGCTTGATCAAGAAAAGACTGCCTTTATTACTGGCATCAGCATATTCTACTATAAAGTAATACCATTCGGGTTAAAAAATGCTAGAGCCACTTATCAAAAAATTGTGAACAACCTATTCAAACACCAAATTGGCAGGAATATGAATGTGTATGTTAATGATATGATAGTGAAAAGCAGGACTCAGAATCACCATATGCAGAACCTGGAAGAAACATTTCAAATACTCAGGAACTACAAGATGAAATTAAACCCTCAGAAGTGCGCTTTTAGTATTGCATAAGGAAAACTACTAGGATTCTTGATTTCATAAAGGGGCATCAAGGCAAATCCTGAGAAAATCTAGGCCATCCAAGATATGACGACGTCCAACAGTAACAAAGATCTCCAACGTTTGATAAGAAGATTAGCGGCACTTAACAGGTTCCTATCCAAATCTGCAGAAAGAATCTCCCATTCTTTAAAGTGCTCTAGAAGGAAAGGTCAACAAACCTAAACAAAGTAGAAATAAGCAAAGGAAAATAGCAGGTTTTGAAGAACTCAAATCATATCTACCTGCTATTCCTTTACTGAGCACACCAGAGAAAGGAAAAATCTCTTGCCTCTACTTCTCTGCCGGACTAGAAACCATAACAGTAGTATTATTTAGAGAGTAAGGTCAAACTCAGAAACTCATATACTATGTCAACAAAATCTTAAGAGATATGGAAATAAGGTACCCAGCTATCAAAAAAATAGCCTATGCTCTAGTAATCACTATAAGAAGACTCGAACCATACTTTTAAAGCCATCTGATTGGAGTCTACACAGATCAATCGCTCCGGCAACTCCTACAAAAGATGGAGTTATCAGGATGCTTCATCAAACAGTTCATAAAACTCAATGAGTTCGACATTGAGTTCGTACCAAGGACAACCATAAAAGGCCAAATCCTGGCCAATTTCCTAGTCGAATGAACAAACAAGGCAGACGAAACAAACAAAATAGAGCCTTTCCGATGGTCACAAGGCCAATGATTTCCACTCATGAAGCGGAACCATCCCAAGCACCTATAGTAACACAAGCAGGAGAACTATGTTGCCTTTCGCAATAGACACGGATCCGCTATTAGATAACTCCTCTCATTGGAGCTTGCATGTTGACGGATCGTTAAGTAAGAGCCAGGCTTGTTCTTTAAAGCTCTAAAGGACACACGGTCGAGTACTCATTACATTTTCGCTTCCCAGCTACCAACAATGGAGCCGAGTATAGAACTCTACTAGCAGGCCTAAGGATCGCTCAGAAACTTAAGGTCAACAACTTGGTCATCTATAGCGATTCCCACTTGGTGGTGAAATAGTTGACAGGAGAATATGAGGCCAAAGAGCCACTAATGATGCAATATTTATCACTAAAACCATATTGGGATGGATCCACAAAATTAATATCGTACAGATACCAAGAGAAGAAAATAAGCAGGCGGATAGACTATCGAAACTGGCCACAACGCTCCTATGAAAAATTATTTTAGTAGAACACCTCTTGGCTTCTAGTGTTCTTGAGATCGAGCAAACGATAATAAAAGCTACGGAACCCTTTTGGATAGATCCCATCCATGCATACTAAAGAGAGAAAAAAAAACCAATGAATCTAGTAGAGGCTAAAAAGCTGGCACGCTTTGATGCAAAATTTATTTATCTAGATGACAAGCTCTACCACAAAAGACATTCACACTCATATCTACGATGCATAACTGAAAAGGAAAAGAAATCCTCAAACAAATACACAAGGGAGAATGCGCTAACCACATAAGGGCCAAAACTCTAACTTTCAAGGTCGTGAGGCAAGGATACTTTTAGCCCACAATGGCTATAGATTCCAAAGAATATGTCAAAAAATACGACAAATGCCAAAAATATGTCACCATCGCCCAACTACCAGCAACTCAGCTTTCAACAATCAGTAGCCCATGATCCTTCTACCAATGGGGAATGGACATTTTGAGACCCTTCCCCCCAGTAGTCGGGAGGAAGAAGTACATATCCGTGGCCGTAGAGTGACTAGATTAATATTAATGGACCAAGCTAAGAACTTCCTAATGCAAAGCATAATGTGTAGGTTTGGAGTCCCATGGGTCCTCAACACGAACAGCGGAACTCAATTCCAAAGCAAACTGCTTAGAGAGTTTTACACCTCACACGAGATTTAACAGAAGTTTTCCTCAGTAGCATACTCGCAGACAAATAACTTGACAGAAGCCACAAACAAAAATATCATGACCACCCTAAGAAAAAAGATGGAAAGCTCCGGACTTAGTTGGTACGAGGAGCTCCCAAAAGTACTATGGGCATTGAGGATAACACCAAAAAGGTCAACAGGCGAGTCGCCCTTTATGCTTACTTATGGATCCAAAGTTGTGATCCCCATAGAACTGAAAATCTCTTCTGCATGAACTATTAATTTCAACGTAAAGGTCAACACTAAGGCCCTGGAAACTAACTTGGACTTGCTAGAGAAATAAGGATCAATTCCTATGTTAGAATGACTCGATAACAGGCCTAGGTCAAGTAATGCTATGATCGAAAGGTCAAAGCAGGGAGCTTCAAAGAAGGAGGCCTAGTGCTCAGGAAGGCATCCATTAGCAATCCTACTCACATGAAAGGCAAACTTGCTTAGTCTTGGGAAGGACCACACAGGATAGTCCAAGCCCTAGACAATGGAGCTTACCGGCTACAGAGGCTAAACGACAGAAGCATCCCAAGAACTTGGAATGTAGAACATTTAAGGGTATATTATCAGTAAAATTCCCTTCTAATTTTTTCTTAGTATATACAATCAATTCAGCAAAGTAACAAAGATATTTTAGTATTCTCTTTTGAAGAACAGATCAGTGCCACTCCCCAGTTCCATTCACAAAACCGAAGAGTGGGGCTAACAAACATCTTTGAGTTCCTAGTCTTGCTATACTCT
>JAYJMB010054071.1:0-28221 GCA_036873735.1 Pouteria campechiana
GCATGAACTGAGATTCTTAATTTATACTCAAGAGAGGTGAATTAGGAATAGACTCTTGAATTGAAGAACATATGATGTAATAAAGTCTAGAGATAGCCATTGTATATGTGCAATCTATGTGAATATGACCTTGTGAGCACATATATTACACTTGGATGCTTAAGCTAAATGGGTTTATTAATTTAGATTTTCATAGAGATATAGTAAATCACTTTAATAGGCATACCTATCATAACACTTGAGAAAGGGTGGTAGATACTTTAGTGCATCCGATTGACTATAAGAGTAATGATGATTTACTCAATGCAATTCATCCATACAAGTGGATTTGCTAAGTGAAGTTGAATTCTTAGATATTTCATCCATTGATATTTCTTCTTTTGCTCTTATAATTTGTCAAATTTATTATTTATTTAAATTTAATTCTTATATCATATATTGAATTTCATTCAATCAAATATTACTAATTTGATATAAGTTTGGTACTTTGTGTGTAACAACTTACTTCCTTGTGGGAATGATACTCAACTTACCTCATCTATATTACTAGTGATCGTGTATACTTACATGAGAGTCAACAATATGTTAATTATTTCCTCCCTGAATTAAATCACTATTCAAGTCCTTTTCTCAAAAATCACTATTCACAAACCCTAAGTTAGCATAAAACATCATTTCTCATGCTCAAATTACTCCCAAAATCATGATAAATAGCCTACTAACCCTTTTTCTAATGAATCCCATAGCAATTTTCCCATAATCCCACAAATTTCACTGTATATGGATTTTTCCAAAACCTTATTTATGCAAAAACACAAATTATGTGAAGGAAAATCAACTAACCAAGTCATTCACTTATGGATTCTTCCCTAGTACACAAATTCATCTCCAAATCTCCTAGATCTCCCCATGGATTGCAGAAAAATGGATTTTCTTCTTCTTCCCATAGTTCCAAAAACTAAATCTCAAGTTGGAATATATGAGTGATGGATTCAATGCCTAAATAACATTATTCCCTCAAGAAGTTAATTGAAAATGGGGTGGATATGGATGGGTTTCATCTATAGGGCACGGGGAAGAATAATGGGATAAAATGGGGCTAAAACGTGACGTAACAGACTTAAAAAGATGGGCCACCACCATATAACAATCACCTTCCATATCACCTACCATACCATAGCTGATATGGTAGCCTCCTACCATATCGCTTGCCAATAGATAGTAAGGTATATGCCCTTGGATTTGACTACAACTGGTATGGTACCCTTTTGCCATATCGCCTACTATGAGCAGTTTCTATATTTCAACCATATCTCCCTCATAAGATATCTTAATCACTTGATTATGGAGGCATTTGAAAGATAACTTCAAGGGCTAAAACTTTTATGTTAACTACTTTTCTCAAATAAGCGCACAAATATGTCAAAAGTTTAGATAAATTCAACCCATCTTGTTCATCTCATTATTTTTTAGTATACAAAATAGTTCAAGTGTATTAATCATAACTTACTCATATGACTCCACATTGAGATACTTTTGATCCATTAGACATATAATTTCAATTTCTACAACTTTTATGTTGATAATTTTTTCTAATTCCGTCTCAAAATATGAGTAATTTGGCTTCAAAGTGACACCTTGTGTTTCAACTCAATTTACAGCTCTAAAAATAGTTGTAGTATTTTAGCTCTAAATTCCTCATATGATATCAAATAGATATTATTTTTAATTCATTGTAAATATAATCTCAAGATCTATAACTTTTATATTAATAACTTTTCCAATATCATCTATCATATATGTCAAAATTTGTGTACAAGTGATACCTAGAGCGTTTCCACTTCATTTTCTCATACAGTATGCTCAATTAGACTTTATCTTCTAAATTTTCTTCTCATGCACTTAAGTACCAAGCTTAATAGCTTTAAATTTTTCAAATTAGTCCATATTTATCATGCCCTTGTTGAAATTTCCCAACACTTTCTTATTTTAATGCCTGGGGCATTACATATGATTTGCACTAAGGTCCAAAGTATACACATTTTCATTTTGCTTTCCACAACATATACTATTTCCTACATTATTGCAATCAATACATTTATTAGACTTAAACACAACCTCAAAACCTTTGTCACATAGTTAACTTATGATCAAAAGTTTGTGTTTATGACCTTCTACATAATACACATTAATAATATCTATACATGAAACCATTCCAATTCCTCTGATTATTCCTTGATTATTGTCTCCAAAAGTTACTTTACCTTTATGCTAAAAAAGCAAAATTTTGAACAAATGCTTACTTCCACTCATGTGATGTGGACATCCACTATCAAGGTACTAGCTGAATTTTATTCTTGAAGTCAAGCACACCTGAAAAAGAAAAAGTTGAGTCTTTGGTGCCCACATCTTGGGTCCTTGTTTGTCAAGTAGGAAAACAGTTTGTTTAGGAACCCAAATTAATTTTATTTCATTATTTTGTAATCTTTTTACTATACAATTGTAAGCAATGTGCCCATATTTATTGCAAAAATAACATTACTCTTTGTGAAAGCTAAATGTTTTTCTTCTAAAATATATAGTATAGTTTTCACAAAATGAACAATTGTTCTTCATCTAATTGGTCATATTTTTCAAAGAAGTACTATACAAATTCAACTTTTGGTTTTTATCCAACATCTACCTTGAGTCATTTTTCAGAAGATAATTTTCAGATTTCAATTTTGAATACTCGTCAAGAAGAACATTAAATTCTAGTTCAATTCTCAGTATCACTTCTTTTTGAATCTAAAATTCCTTTTATGATTTTGCATATTTTTCTATTTTCAACTTTGATTCATCAAGAAGTTTAGTATATTCATTTTGTAATTAAAATAAGAACTCATCATAACTTACCTCATTTGAAACATCACTCTCTTTATCATCATCTTCATGTGCCATTAGACCAATATGACATTCCTCACTTTCAAATTAAGAATCCATAGAGATGGATGAGTCATTGTCACACCAAGCTCAAAAATTCTGAGGTTTCCGGTTCTTCTTTCTATCCTTTCTGATAGATGGGCATCTCTCTTTATATGTCCATTTTTGCCACAGTTATGACATGTGAGTTCCTCTTCTTCCTTTCTGACTGAAATTTCAATTTTAAATTTTCTGTCACCTTTCTTATTTTGCACACATCAAGCCATTGCAAATTTGTTAAATCAATGAGTGAGCATAGCAATTTCATCATCTTCTTTGCCTGCATCAAGATTAGATTGATCAAAATTAGCTTTTAGGCTTATAGATCTATTACCTTTGGATTCGATTTCATTTTTCTTGATGAAATGCTAAGTGATAGCAGCGAACCCATCAAGTCATCATCAACCTTTAACTTTGAGATGTCTTTTGCTACTTTGATAGCTATCACCTTTGTTATCCAAGCTTTAGGTAAAGATTTGAGTATTTTTTGAACTTCTTCTTTCTTAGTAATCTCTTTTCCAAGACTTTTCAATGCATTGACGATCTTCCAAAATTTGTGATTCATCTCAGTAATGGATTCATTAGAAAACATTGTAAACAGTTCATAATCACACATTAAAAGATTCATTCTTGTTTCTTTCAATTGTGATGTGCCTTCATGGGTAACTTGAAGCTTTTCCCATATGTCTTTTGTAGTTTGACAAGTTGACACCCTTTCAAACTCAGCTTGAGAAATAACATAATATAACAAGCTTTTATCCTATTAATTTGCTAAGCTTTTCTCTTTCTGTTCAACAGTCCAAGTACTTATTTTTCCTACAGGTGTTGTAAAACTATCTTCAATTATGCACCATGCGGAGATGTTATAACCCATTAAAAAACTTTGTATTCTTAATTTCTATAGAGGATAATTAGCTCCAGTTAGATATGGAGGTCTATTTGCAGGTAATCCCTCTGGAAAGTTGGTTGCTCAAAATGCAAATCCATTGCTTCCATTTCCATTTCTGCCACTATTATCATTGCCACTTTCATTTATACTTGATGTAGCCATAGAAGATCACTTTGAGCAATACAAAGATAGCTCTAATACAACTTATTGGTCCTGCCGTATGGCTAAACTAAGCGAGTGAATGTACTATAAAGACACTGACTCATGAATTAAGAACACATGTTATAGTGGTTTGACACTCCCTACCTACTCCACTTTCCAAGTCATAATCATAGACTTGGGTTTTGCTAGTCAACTTAAACCCAAAGTTATAGTGGTATAGAAACTCTATTCTCTGGACTTCCACTTCTAGGTAATAATATAGATGAATCACTTACACAACCTATAATAATTCAACTATCTCTTGGTTTATAACCCAAACCAAGGTACAAGGAACACAAAGAAGAATGTAATAATGAAAGTCTTATGACCAATTCAATTCTTAGGTGAGCTTTAGTGCTTTTGATTGTCCAAACTTCATTTACCTACAAAACCAAAGATAGAATCTCTTTATAATCTTGATCTCTTAATTTTTTCTTGATCAAACTACAAGATTTTTCTTCTCTATTTTCCCACACATTTTCTTTTAAAATATCTCCCATTTGATATAGATGTTTAACTATTGGGAGATAACCTCTCAAAAGAGATTAAAGAAAGTTTCAAAGCTACTTCATTTTTAGATCTTGTAACTGCTTGCTATGGTGACAAGCCATCAACATTTTATCCAAAAATTGTTAATGTTTTATGACAAACTGTCAATGTTTTCCTACATAGAAAAATCAGTCAAAGTTTAGCTTCGCCAGATATGTCTCTGACTCCTAATCCATCAAGGTTCATCAAAATCCAACTTTACCTAATTTGAAACTGTCGAGGTTCACCAATTTCTACCATCGCCGAATAAGTCCTTGACTCCAAATCCATCAAGGTTGCTGAACAAAGCATTGACAAATTTCTTCACTTTATGTCTTACATCCTTAACCTGTTTCCATAAATATTTTTGCACTTTTCCACCACATCACACAACCTAATTACATACATTTTATCACATTTACATCAATCCACTCTACATCAAAGATGTGTTACATCATCAAACCACATAGTAAAGCATATTTCTATTGACATGAATGATAATTTTGATGATAAACAAAACTTGATTAAAGATTATATACTAATGGTTGTTATCAAGTTTTAGCATGCAGAATCAAGTTGTAGGTCTTAAAGATAAATGAGAACAGAAAATATATTTCGTGGTGACAAGATGAAGTGTCATAATAGACAAAGCATGAATAAAAAGGACTCGATTGTTTTTCATTCATCTGTCAAAATGGAAAACTACATCTGATGGATGCAAGACAATATGTTTACAGCAGAGTTCATCTATCATAAGCAAACCGCAGTTTTTACAAATGGTCGTCTAATGAGATTAGACAAAGGCAGAAGAAGTGAAGATCTTTTCAGTAAACAAAAGACTTTGTCTATCATCAATAGATAAAGGCTAGAGAAGTGAAAATCTTTTCAGCAGAACAAAAGACTTCATCTACCATCAACAGACAAAGGCAAAAGGAATGAAGATCTTTTTACCAGAATAAAAGACTTCATCTGCCATCAATAAACAAAGTGGAGAAGCAAGAATTGTATGGCAAAACAGAAACTTCATCTGTCACAAGTAAGCTAATGATCGTCTGCTGTCGACTGACAAAGCAAAAGAAGCAAGAAGTCTCTAGCAAAATAAAGAATTTGTCAATGATCGTTTAATTGTCAACAAACAAAGTGAAGAAATATTCCATTAGATAAAAGTTGAAGAAAACCTATATGCAATCCAATGCTTCTAATGTTACTTACAAATAGATAAACCCAATAAACAAAGCTCCAAATCAATAAGATATTTATGCCTCCATGATGCAATAGATGAAGGAACTTTGTCTAATGGACAGCTGGATAGATACTTTGTCTATCATAAGTAAAAGTTGAGCAATGGTCAGAATGAATCGTTAGTCATCACCCAACATTAATCATGATATTTCTATATTGGTGAAAGTAGTAGCTAATGCGATAATACCTTGACCAGAGCTTATTGAGAAACCTGAAATCATCTTCTTCAAGATTGGCACTGTAGGCATTACAACATACAAGGAATAAGCAGAAGTCAAAAGATTCAAAAATGCGCCAATTAGATTATCTTCTATTATTAATAGAGCTCACCTACCACCAATGATTAGAATTCAAAGCAGCTATAAATGAAGCATTGTTAGAAACGAAGCAAGTAATGAAGCAATTGAGAAAATCATTCAAACCTTCTTAAGAGCATTTATTTATCTAAGCTTAACCTTCTACAATCCTTCAAGAGTCAAGAGCCTTGCAAACCTTCCTCAACTTTCCTTGAAGGCTCTCAACTACCATTGGGAAGATCATTTACTTCTACATTCAACTTTCAAAAAACTTTCCCTATGCTTACTAAGAAATTCCTATGCTTAAACTTGTGATATTGATTATTTGTTTCTTGAGCTAGTAGTTGTGACTAGACTCAAGAAGAGTTATGATTGCCTAAGTATAGACAAGAGTTGTTTGTTTACGCCCCATGAAGCTAGAATCTAGAAGAGTTCTATGAGCACTGTGTTTACGCCGCCTTGTAGTTGGAATCTAGAAGAGTTTTGGGGATAATTGTTTACTCTCCCTAGAGTTATAATCTAGAAAAGTGTCAAGGACACTATTGTATTTTTGTTATTGGGAATAGTAGAACCCAAGAATTAAGAGAAAAGTGATTTGGGAAGAGTGGAGTAGTGTGTTTACCCGAACCACTATAAAAAACATTGTGTCTTATTTATTTTGTGTTCAAGTGATTGATTACTAGAGAGAAAAATAATCCTAAAGGAGTTGAGAAATAATTTTTAAGCACGTCAATTCACCCCTCCCCTCTTGGGTTTTAGCCTAACCTAAGGGACCAACAAGTGGTATCAGAGTAGACTACATAAACACTTGTAGTGATCTAATGGCAAACCCATCATCCTTATTACAAATATTCACCAAGGGGCAATTGTCTTCCTAGGTACCCCTATTTGATGGAACTAACTTTGCTTACTAGAAGTTAAGGATAAAGCAATTTATTATATCCAATGATATATAATCTTGGAGATCTATTAAAGTTGGAATCACTCTTCCTACTACTGAAGTAGATGCATGGACCAAAGAGGAAGCCACCTTAGTCCAAAATAATGCAAAGGCTATGAGTTATTTATTTTATGGACTACACTCATCTAATTTTGATAGGGTATCCTCTTACACTACTGTAAAAGATATATGGGATAAATTAGTGTCTATTTATGAAGGTTCCTCATAAGTCAAGGGAACCAGAAGGACTATGTTGATAGGAGAAATAGAAAATTTTAGGATGAAGGAGAAAGTAATCTGAAATGTATGCTATTTTTTTAAGATTACTAACACCTTAAAAGGTATGGAAAAAGAAGTTACAAATTCTAAACAGGTAATGAAGATACTAAGAGTGTTACTAAATTCATATAACCAGAAAATCACAGCAATAGAGGAAGCAAGGGACTTGAATACACTTTTGGTGGATGATCTTATCAGCTCATTGATATCACATGAGCTAATCAAGAACAAAAGAGAGGAGTCAACAAAGACAAAGAAGATTATTGCTCTAAAAGCGACCAAAGAAAGAAATAGTGATCTGGCATCACAATCTAAAGATGATATGGCCATGTTAGTTAGAAATTTTAGAAGATTTGTAAAAAGCAGCCGAAACAGCACCTTAAGGAGACAACCTAGACAATAAAAGAAAATAACAGAAAGAAAGAAAGATCTCCCCATATGCTATAGATGTGGAGGAAACAGACACATGTCTTCTGAGTGTCCTAATAAAGAAAAAGTAAACATAAATGAGAAAGATGATAGAAAAGAAAAGAAATACTTTAAGAAGTCCTCAAGAAACCAAGTCAAAGGAATGTACATGAATGATGAAGACTCATCTGCAACAAGCTCAACAAAGAAAGATGACAATGAAGTTGGACATCTTGCAAGAATATGCTGCATGGCTAAGATGAAAAATGACTCAATAGATAAAATTACCATCAAAGAACAACACACAACGGACCTAGAAATAGAGATACACTCTTACTACTCTTATAGTTTTGACTCTTCAAGTTCAAAAAGCACTTGTGTTAAATACAAAAAATTTGATAAATTACAACAATCATACAACTCTCTCTTCACTGAGTTTGAATCACTTAGCAAAAAATTTACTCAAAAAAAAAGACACTTTGACGTAACTATCAAAGTAAATTCCATTCTAGCAGAAAAGAATTTATCTCTACAAAAGGAAATTGGAGATCTAAAGAAAGAGCCACAAATATTAAATAATATGTTAAGTAAATTCTCCAATCTAGGAGAGTCTGTGGCCAAATTTATGAGAATGATTGGTCAAACAAGCAAAAAGGGACTTGGTTGTGAACAATCAGATGATGAAAATTTATAAAAATTTGCTGGATGGTCTAAGAGAATGAATCTCATAGAAGAAAAAGAGAACCGCCCAAACACTAGAAGACTCATGAATTATCCCTGGATAAAGAAACTAGAGGAATATATTGCATCTGTTAGAGTCCCAATTATTTGCTATTTTTGCAACAAATTTGGACATAAAGTGTATGATTGTTATGCCAAAAAGATGGAAGCAAAAGGTGCTAAAATGAGACAAAAATGCAAGGAATGAACACACACCTATACCACACACATTCCCACTAACATCATTGGAAATATACTTGGGTACCAACAGGGTAAGAAGAAGATTTGCTTCGAATGCAGGTAAGTCTCAAAACTCCATCAAGAAATACATGGCTCAGGGATAGTGGCTATTTGAGATATATGACTAGGAACAAAAAGATATTTAAAGAATTAAAGTTAATGAATGGGGGAACAGTAGAATTCGACAACAATGATAAAGGTCTCATATAGGGAATAGGTAAAATTCATGGCTTATTCAATGCATGCATAGAGGATGTATTATATGTAGAAGTACTCAAACATAATCTGCTAAGCATCAATCAATTATGTAACAAGGGTCACAAAGTTGTGTTTGGACCATCTGCATGTAATGTATTCGATATAGACAATAATCTACTATTTAGTGGAAAAAGGCATGGAAATATTTATCTAGTACAATTAGATGATATAGTTATAAAATACTTAATTGCAGTCAAGGATGATTTGTGGGTATGATACATGAAGATGGGATATATTAATATGTCAAATATCAAGTCTTTGTGGAAAAAGGATCCTGTGATTGGTCTAACTATGACAAAAATCAAATATGCAAATCCTGTCAATTGTCAAAATAGAGCAAAGTATCATTCCACCCTAAGAATGAAGCATCCACATCCAGATCTTTAGAATTACTGCATATAGATTTATTTGGACCATCAGACACAGTCACACTTGGAGGAAAAAGATATGTATATGTGATAGTAGATGACTACTCTAGATTTACATAGGTAATTCTCTTCACCAACAAAGACAAAGTATTTTCAATGTTTTATACTCTTTCGAAGCTAGTCTAAAATGAGAAACAAATATCCATTGTATCCATTCATAGTGATCATGGTGGTGAATTTGAAAATAGAAGATTCATTGATTTTTATGATGAAAAAGGAATTTATCATAGTTTCTCATCCCCCTGAACTCCTCAATAAAATGGACTTATGGAAAGAAAGAATTTGATAATTCAAGAAATGAAAAAAATCATGATAAATGAAAGTAAATTGTCTAAAAGATTCTAGATAGAAATAGTCACTATTGCTTGCCATGTACTAAACAAGGTTACCATAAGAGCAATCTTAACGGAAACCCCATATGAGTTTTATAAAGGAAGAAAACCAAACATCTCATATTTCCATCCCTTTGGATGCTTATGCATGTGCTGAATAATGGTAAAGATAATCTTGGAAAGTTTGATCCAAAGTGCGATGAAGTTATCTTTCTTGGTTACTCTTCCAACAGTAGAGCATTTAGGGTCTACATTAAGAAAACATAGGTCATAGAAGAATCTATACATGTTAAATTTGATGAAGCAAATATAACCCACATAAAGGAGAGTGATACTGATGCAGATGAATCTGCAACAAATATGAAGAAGCTTAAATTGAAGGATCAAGAGAATGACACCAATAATGAATACATACAAAGTTTAGAAAATGAAGAGGAGGTAAGAGTAGCTAATGTTCCTTATCAACCCCCTATTAATTTTAGATTTGTTACTGCTCATCCTAGAAAGCAAATTATAGGAAATGTATATGATGGTGTCAAAACAAGAAGGTCTATGCAAAATGTATGTGGTCATTATGTCTTCATATCTATAATAGAACCAACTAACATTGATCAAGCTTTAAATGATGAAAGTTGGATTATAACAATGGAAGAAGAGCTAAACCAATTTGAAAGAAACAAAGTATGGGAATTAGGCCCGAAACCAAAAAATATTGATTTAATCGAAACTAAATGAGTATTTAGAAACAAAATGGATGAGAGTGGGCTAGTTGTAAGAACCAAGGCATGATTAATTGCTAAAGGGTACTCTGAAGAAGAAGGATATGATTTTAAAGAATCATATGCCCTTGTAGCTATGCTAGAAGCCATTAGAATGCTACTTGCTTTTGCATCTGATAAGGACTTTAAGTTATTTCAGATGGATTAAAGAGTGTATTTTTGAATGGATATCTAAGTGAAGAAGTGTATATAGATCAACCTCATAGTTTTGAGAATAATGATTAACCCAATCATGTCTGTAAGTGATCATAAATTCAAGAGATCATAAATTCATGTCTAAGTGTATTTTTGAGCAAATTCTTAAGTGATCATAAATTCAAGAGAGGAAAGGTTGACACCACTATGTTTATCGAAAATATTAACAAAGATATCGTGATAGTTCAAATTTATGTGGATGACATATATTTGGAGCTACTAATGAAAAACTGTACTAAGATTTCTCAAAGATTATGTAGATTGAATTTGAAATGAGTATGATGAGAGAATTAAATTACTTCCTTGGATTGCAAATCAAGCAAAGAGATGATGAAAATTATATTTGTAAATCCAAATGTACTAGAGAGATGTTAAAGAAGTTCAAAATGGAAGAAGTTAAGGTGGCAAGCACTCCAATGAGTACATCAACAAGGCTGGACAAGGAAGAAAGAGGTAAACTCATAGATCAAAAGCAATATAGAAGTATGATTGGATCTCTTATTTATCTTTTTGCATCCAGACAAGATATTTTCTTTAGTATATGCTTATGTACTATATTTCAATCTAGTCTTAGAAAATCACACCTCTTTGCCCTAAAACAAATTTTTAAATATCTGGTTGACATACCAAATCTAGGACTTTATTTTCCCAAAGGAATAGAAGTTGAACTCATTGGATATTCTAATGATGATTTTGGAGGATATAAAGTTGATAAAAGAAGTACTAGTGGAATATGTCAATTTCTAGGAAATAGTTTAGTATTATGGTTCTCCAAAAAATAGACTAGTTTTACTCTCTTTACATTAGAAGTTGAATATACAACATCTAGAAGTTGTTTCACTCAATTGCTATGGATGAAACAATAACTTCTTGATTATGGAAATAGCTATAGAGGCATACCCATTAAATGTAATAACAGTAGTGCTATATGCTTGACAAAGAACCTTGTTTCCCATTCGAGAACTAATTCTATAGAAATCAGGTACCACTTTATTAGAGATCATGTTGAGAAACATGATATATGTCTAGAATATGTGCCCATAAGTGCACAACTTGCTGATATTTTTACTAAATTACTATCCTTAGACACCTTCTACAATATTAGAGGAGAACTAGCTATGATTAATGTGATGATCTAAGGATAAAATCTCTAATGTTTCTGTGCTTGAAATTATGATTTTGAATATGCTTTCATAAGACTAAACTTCATCTCAGACAAAGTAAGTGTTAAGTTAATTATATTCACTTATATTAATATTAAACAAATTTATTTACTTGTTAATCCTTTAGAATTTTTAAGTTCTTGACATGTTTCTACATGCTTTTATAAGGTGTCTAAGATCCAAGGTAATGAAGCTAAACTGAGGACATAAAGTACAAATCAAAAAAAGAATGGAGTAGATCAGCAAAAGCAGGTAGCAGAATAGGCACTCAGGCACCCATTACTGGTGCTCAGGCACCCAAATCATAAAGGACTTCAAAGTTTGTGGCCGCAGTTTGGGGGCTCAAGCACCCACAGGATGAAATAGACTTCCAGATTTCTGCAGATTGCATATTCTTCCACATATTGCACTTGTTTAAAAGGGGCTTTTGGCTAGGGTTCAATGACTTTTAGATAGCACTTAGAGGCTATGCTTCTTTAGGGTTTTGTTTTTGAAGGAGGTTTTGAAGGAGAGAAGATCAACTTGGAGAGTAAGAGGTCCAAGACCACAACTAAGGAGTGAAGAGTAGGCTGAAAAGGGGGAAGACATTGAATTATTTTGCTTTTAATTATTTTCCTTCCTTATCTTTGTGGTTCATCTTGGAATTGAAACTATCATAATGTTAAAATTTTATTGGTTTGATTTATTTTGCATCATGAGTGGCTAATCTCTCCTTTTCTAGAGGAGAGATGGATTTAATGTTGAGTTCATGGTGTAATCAATGACCTGTGTGGCAATGCAATTAGGTTTAGTTTTGATATTTGATTTGTAAGGTTTTCAATTGATTTGCTATCCATTTGATGATTTTGTAATTAGGGTTTGGCACTCAAGAGAGGTAACCCTAATTAGAATTTAAATATCACAACATAATAGAGAACTTTTATGTTTTATGAAATCTTCAGTAGAGAACCATAGATATTAATGCATTCTTATTACTCAGATTTATATAGGGATATTGAACTTAGGATTTTGAGAATAGAGATTCAACCTATCACTCAAAAGAGGGGGTTAAGGACATTAGGATTATCAATTTATAAACTTATGTATTGTTAAATCAGATTTGAGTTGAAATTTTCATTAATGAAACATAATGAAGTTGATCCTCTAGGACTTCCAAATAGTGATTTACTTGATTCAAAGTTATTTTGTTTAGCTGCTTGTTACGACTCACCTATTTTTGGTTTCTAAATAAAGTCAGAATTATCTATAACAATAGCTAGTGAAAGGTTGAAATACATAATCCCTGTAAATATGACACTCACTCATCACTAAATTATAAAAATTGATTCCGTACACTTGTGGTATAATTTGTAGTGAACAAGTTTTTGGCATTGTATTTGATGATTAGAATTATTTCAACTTTCTTTTGCTAATATTGTCAATAGATAATTTGCTTTAATTTGTAGTTTATTTTCCCTTTTCTTTTAGCAAGTCCAATTTTCTTTTGAAACTCTTGCAAGGCAAATTCAATTTCTTTATTTTTCGTAGCAGTGTATACAAGATCCTGAAGATTCTGATATTATTCCTTGTGATCCAGAAATAGAGAGAACACTAAAACAGATTTGGAATGCAAGGCGAATAGAAAGAAGAGCAATGGCGGATCAAGCACAAATTCAGCCACAGATATAACAACAAAGGCCAATCGGGGATTATTTCAGATCAGTGGTTAATGAAAACTACTCTGGTATCACTCGTCCAACCATTAATGTGAACAAATTTGAATTGAAGCCATCTTTGATTAACATGGTTTAGCAAAACTAGTTTGGGGGTTCACCAAGTGAAGACCCAAACATTCACCTGGCCATGTTTCGAGAGATCAGTGATACTGTAAAAATGAATGGAATGCCAGATGAGGTTATCAGATTCAGACTTTTTCCTTTCCCATTGAGAGACAAAGCAAGAAGCTGGCTATAGAGTTTATAACTAGGAAGCATACCAACATGTGATGAAATGATGGATAAATTCCTAGCAAAATTCTTCCCTCCAGCCATGATTACACAATTGAGATGTGAGATTGGACAATTCAAGCAGATGGATTTTGAGTGACTTTATGAGTGTTGGGAAAGATTCAAGGATCTACTTATTAGATTTCCATTAACACAGTTTTCCAGGCTGGCTATAGATTCAGTTATTCTACAATGGGTTGAATAGCCAAACAAGGACAATAGTAGATACTACTTCTGGTTGCTCACTAATGGCCAAAACTATAGCAAAAGCATACCAACTACTTGAGTAAATGACTTCAAATACATTTTAGTGGCTGAATGAGAGAAATATGGCAAGGAAAATGGCAGGTTGTCTTAAAGTGGATCCGATTACATCTTTGACAGCATAGATGTCCTCATTGACACATCAAATGGCCACTGCAAATTCAGCACCTAAAGGAATGGCAAATGTTAGTGAAACATCTTCTTCTTCTTTGCCAATTGAAGCATATACTATTGGAGATCCAACCAGAGAAGAAGTGCAATTCATCACTAAGGGCTATAATAGTTTCTAAGGAAAAAATATGCAAAATCCAAACTAACTTGGGAATTAGAGAAATCAGGACAACCTTCCCTTTGGTAATCAAAGAAACAACATCATCCTTCTAGATTTCAACAGTCATATCAACCCCAAAATTAGTCCCAACCATCTGAAAAGAAGCCAACCTTGGAAGAACTTATGGGAACTTTTACTAAGAAAGTCAAAATAGGTTTGCTAGGAATGAGGTGAGACTCAATAATATGGAGACAAACATGGGAAATATCAATGCTTCTATTAAGTCTCTAGAAACACAGATCGGGCAGATTGCTAGCTCATCCAATAATTCAAACAAAGATTCTTTTCCAAGTAACATAGGGAAGAATCCAAGATAGTATTGCAATGATGTGATGCTAAGAAGTGGAAGAGAATTGGAATCATCACAAATGCAAGTGAAAATTGAGAAATTAAAAAAATAGTCTTTAGAGAACTAAGGACTTGAATCAAAAGAGAAATAAGAAAAACCTGAGAAAGAAGAGTATCTACCAAGGAGAATTGCATTTCTTAACAATCCCCCTATTTTGCAACCCAAACTTCCCTTTCCTCAAAGATTGCAAAAGAAGAAAACTGATGAACAATTCAAAAAATTTCTAGACATGTTCAAAAAGATTCACATTAATATTCCATTTGTAGAAGCTCTAGAGCAGATGCCCAATTACGCTAAATTTATGAAGGAGATATTGTCTAGGAAGCAAAAGTTGGAGGAATTTGAAATAGTAAACTTGACAGAAGAATGCAGTGCAATCCTTCAGAGAAAAATTCCACAGAAATTAAAGGATCTAGGGAGTTTCACTATCCCTTGTACTATTGGAAATTCATATTTTCATAAAGCATTATATGATTTAGGAGCATCTATTAATTTAACGTTGTTGTCTATTTTTTAGAAACTAGGACTTGGGGAAGTAAAGCCAACAACAATCACATTGCAGCTTTCCAATAGAGATTTGACTTGTCCATGGGGGATTATTAAAGATGTGTTGGTAAAGGTGGATAATTTCATCTTTCTAGTGGACTTCATTGTGTTAGACATGGAGGAGGATCATGAAGTGTCCTTGATATTGGGAAGACCATTTCTAGCTACAAGAAGGGCACTGATTGATGTCCAGAAAGGAGAGCTAACATTGAGGATAAATGATGAATAGGTAAACTTTAACATTTACCGTTCTATAAATTTTCCTATTGAGAATGAAACATGCAATAAACTAGAGGTTTTGATTGAGTGCATTAATTTCTTTTTCACTAATGAATGCATTCAAGATCCTTTGGGAAATTACATTTCAAACTCAATTAGCTAGGAAAACATAAGTTCTAGAGATATCCTAGAGTACATTTTAGCAATGGAATCAGTTTTTGCTTAAAGAACTGACAAGAAATTGGAAGCACTAGAGGAGAACTCAATGGTTAAAAAGCTAAGGCTATCACAAAGCCCAAGCAACTACCTAAACATCTTAGGTATGCATATCTAGGCAATGATTCTTCTTTTCTAGTGATTATTTCTTCCCCTTTATCAAATTTGGAGGAATAAAAGCTGTTGCAATCTTAAGAGAGAATAAATCAGCAATCGCATGGTCAATAGATGACATCAAAGGGATAAACCCGGTGATTTGCATGCACAAAATTCTACTAGAGGAATCATCCAAGCCATCAAGAGAACCATAGAGGAGGCTTAACTCGGCAATGAAAGAGGTAGTAAGATCAGAGGTATTGAAGTTGCTAAAAGCAGGTATTATATACTCTATCTCTGACTATGAGTGGGTAAGTCCGATCCATTATGTACAAAAGAAAGGAGGTATGACTATAGTTAAAAATGTAAATAGTGAGTCAATTCGCACACGGACTATTATGGCTTGGAGAGTTTGTATTGACTCTCGAAAACTGAATAAAGCAACCTGAAAGGATCATTTTCTACTACATTCATTGATCAAATGATCAACTGCTTAGCAGGACATGAATATTACTGCTTTCATACATATTCTAGGTATAATAAAACTGTGATCGGCCTAGAAGATAAAAAAAAAAACAACTTTTAACTGTCCTTATGGTACCTTTGCATATAGGAGAATGCTTTTTGGATTGTGTAATGCCCCAGCCACCAACGTTGTACGATAACAATTTTTCACGATATGGTGGAAGAAATACTGGAAGTATTCATGGACAATTTTTCTGCCTTTGGGTCCACTTTCAACCAATGTTTGCACAATTTATCACTTATGTTAAAACGCTATGAGGAAACCAATCAGGTCTTGAATTGGGAAAAATGTCATTTCATGGTCAAAGGTGGAATTGTGTTAGGACACAATCTATCTTCACAAGGATTAGAAGTAGATTGTGCAAAAATAGTTGCAGTAGAACAACTTCCGCCTCCGACCACAGTAAAGGGTATTCATCGATTTCTAGGGCATACTAGGTTTTATCAGATATTTATTAAGGATTTTTTGAAAATTTCAAAACCATTATGTAATCTCATTGAAAAAAATGCTTTATTTGATTTTGACAATGACTGTTTGCAGGCGTTCCACACTTTAAAAGCGAAACTGATTTTTGCACCCATTCTAACAATGCCAAAGTGGAATGAACCATTCGAGGTGATGTGCAATGTTACTGATCTAGCATTGGGTGCAGTTCTGGGTCAAAAGCATGAGAAGATCTTTCGAGCAATCTACTATGCTACCCAAACTCTAGATGATGCATAAAAGAATTACACTACCATATAAAAAGAGATGCTAGTTGTTGTGTTTATGTTGGAGAAATTCAAATCCTATATCATTGGATTGAAGGTGGTAGGGAATAATGACCACACTACAATCTCATATCTATTTTCAAAGAAAGATGCCAAAACTAGACTGATCCAATGGATACTCTTGTTACCAGAATTTGATCTAGAAATTTGGGATAAGAAAGAAAGTGAAAATGTAGTGGCAGATCATTTATCAAGGTTGGAATAGGCTGAAGCAGCAACATCAATTGAGGAAAGATTTCCTTATGAAGAACTTTTTACCTTGAGTGAAAAATTCCCATGGTACGCAGACTTTGTGAATTACCTAGCATGTGGAACTTATCCTCCAAACATTGAAGGGCAAAAGAAGAAGATGTTTTTACATGATGTCAAGGCATATCTTTGGAATGACCCATTCCTATTCAAGGCATGTGCAGATTAGATAATCCGGAGATGCATCCTTGAAGAAGAAATTCAAGACATTCTACAAAGTTGTCATTCATCTGTAATTGGAGGCCATCATGGTGTGGATAGAACTGTTGCAAAAGTCCCACAATTTAGGTTCTATTAGCCCTCACTTTTCATGGACAACTATAAATTTGTTAAAACTTGTGATCGCTGTCAGCGAATGGGAACAATTTCGAGGAGAAATGAGATGCAACTGACGAATATTCTTGAAGTGGAAGTTTTTGATGTATGGGGAATTGACTTCATGGGGGCATTTCCAATTTCTAGTAGTCATTCATACATTCTACTTACTGTCAGTTATGTTTCAAAGTGGATAGAAGCAGTAGTCACATCAACAAATAATGCTAAATTAGTATTAAAGTTTTTGCAGAAGAACATCTTCATAAGGTTTGGGACATCACGGGAAATCATCAGTGATGGAGGATCTCATTTCTACAACAAATTGTTCAACAACCTATTATCTAAGTATGGTGTGAAACACAAGATGGCACTTACTTATCATCCGCAGGCAAATGGACTAGTTGAAGTATCCAACCAGGAAACAAAATAGATACTAGAGAAGATAGTAGTAGGGAATCGTAAGGATTGGTCAAACTAATTAGAAGATGCACTATGGGCATACCGAATGGCATACAAAACACCTGTGGGCATGTCTCCATATAGGTTACTTTTTGGAAAGGCTTGCCATCTTCCAGTAAAATTGGAGCACGAAGCGTATTGGGCAATGTGGAAGCTTAACTTAGATTTGGGGCCTGCAGGTCAGAAGTGGATACATCAACCGAAGGAGTTGGAGGAATTTCATCACCAAGTTTATGAAAATTCTAGAATTTATGAGGAGAGGACAAAGAGATGGTATGACAAACTAATTGTTAACAGGAAACTCTAACCAGGGCAACAAGTTTTTCTTTTTAACTCAAGGCTTAAACAATTTCCAAGAAAGCTAAAATCAAAGTGGTCAGGTCCTTTTGTGATCAACAAAGTTTTCCCTCATGGAGCAGTTGATTTGAGAATGCAAGATGGAAGAATGTTTCAAGTTAATGGCCAATGTGTCAAGCACTATTTTAGACAAGAAAGCAAAAGTGGGGAGGTGACCCACTTGAAGGATGGTGATTGAGAGAGAAGACTAGTCGGGCTATTGACTATGAACTAAGTGCTACTTGGGAGGCAACCCAAGCTTTTGAGCTTTCATTTATTTCAGTTTTGTAGATGTAGTGATGAATTTTTACATTGTTTATTTATTTCATTGACAATAATAAATTGGTTTAGGTTAGATTGAATTGATTTGCTTATTATAGGATCGAATAAAGCCCATTGATGGATTTGGTTTTCATGTATTGATAGGACATAATCATGGAAGCAAGGGTTAAGCAAACGACTTGGAGAACATGAAACTTCAGACATAACAATGCCAGCAAGAATTCATACTTGGACAAGTGAAGCATCAAGGGAATGCAGTTTTCAATCAGCCATTTGGGTGCTCAGGCACCCAAATTGATGCTTAAGTGCCACCTCACTCCATGCAAAAATTAGCCCAGACTAGCAGTTTAGGCACTCAAGCACTGGAACTAGTGCTCAAGCACTACGTCTCTCACCTTTGCCCCTTCATAAACACGAATGGTTCGTGTTTGCCCCATTCAGCCCCCATTCCAGAGATGCCCTAAGTTCTCACCTCTTCGAGCTTCCCATTTCAAGATTTTGCAACCTCCATTCCAAGCACTTTCCCTCTTGTCCAAGCCACCACCATCATTCCCCATGCAACTTCATCTTCCAAACATCAAGGGATGACCCATCTTTACTCCATCAAAGCCATTTTTGAAGTGGATTTCACCGATTGGGAGGATTCATCTTGGAATCAGGTGACAAGCAATACACTCTATCTTACTCACTCAAATGCCTTGATTCCATTGCTATTATTGAGATTTATTGTGATTTGGAGAATTTAAGGTGTTGGGAAGTTGGAGTTTCACATGTGAACATGGGGTGTTCGTTGAAATGCCTAAAGTAAAGTGTTGGTGAAATTTTCATGATTCTTGTTATGAGTGAAGCTGTTTGAATCTTGGTTTTGTATTAGAATGATAGTGGGCACTTCATTGAAGAGAAGTTGCTAGTTGGTGGAAGTGCATGTGTCAGGTTTGATGAATGGCCTCTAATAAACAAGATCACTCTTTTGTGTAGTTTATGAAACTTCTCATTGTCCATCGAGTGATATTTGTTAACTAGCATCCTTGGTGAGGCGAACAACAATGCCTCCTTGAAAGTTAACTTCCACTAGGCCATCAAGGAAAAGGAAAACTGTTGAATCTGATCAACCGATTAAGCTACATTTGTCAATGGCATTGTAGCAGAAAGTTTTCAAAAATAAATTTTAAGTAAGAAATGTATCCCAGAAAGGGAATTTGATTCTCTTATAAGGAGTATCGATGATATTATCAGTGCTAGGAACTGGGAGCTATTGGCAACCCAACCAAGTCTGATTATGGTTCCAGTCATTCGAAAGTTCTATGCTAACACAAGAGAACAACATCAGGAAAATCCACAGTGACTGAAAGCATTGGTCAAAGGAAAGATGATACCATATGATAGATTCTCCATCAATCACATCTACACTATTGAAGATAGAGAGAATAATGTTTACTCGGCTTGTTTAGTAGAAGGACCCAATTATGATGTGGTCATTAATTTCCTAGTAAAACCTGAAACACAGTGGAAGAAGCACAAATACAAAGTATTCAACTTCTCAACAAGTCAACTAAAACCAAAAGTAAGGCATGGCATTGGTTCATTTCGACTAAATTGTTGCCAAGTCTCCATTTCATAGAAGTTAGAAGGGAAAGGGCATCACTTAATTATGTCATTCAAAACAAGATGTCCATTGATGTAGGAAGGGTAATCAAAGGAACAATCATTTCATTCATTATGGGGCTCATGACAAGTGGTTGGGGACACCCTTTACTCCTCTATGAATCGTGCTTAATAGCTGGGGTTTCTACGAGTGCATCCAAAGAGATCCAACAACCACTTCCAAAGATGACTTCTGCAACACTAATATCTTTTAAGAAGTTAAAGGGTACTGCAAGAGAGGATGATCAATTTGATGCAATGAGTTCTTCCCAACAATATCCACCAATACCAACCCCTTTTGGAGAACCCACTATGGCCTAGTTACAAGATTGAATAGAAGAAATGCAATCTTTGCAAAGGTGGATGATGAGGGAGCAAGGCAATAGTTCTAGTATATGGCGGATTACACTAGTGTTTTAAATGTCTTGTTCCAGTCTTGCAGCATGTCGTAGAGCGCTTATTCAATGGTCTTCCCCACTCCACCCACTTTCCTTCATTTGACTATGAAGACAAGTCTGAGGAATGGGATGAGAAGGATGATTAATGATGACATATTTTGGAGAAGTCCTCCTTTTATCACATTTATTCAACATTGAGGACAATACCTATTTTTAAGTTTGGGGGTATGGGTCTCAATTGTGTGTTTATTGGTCTGTTAGTCTAGTTTTTTTATCTTTGTCACTCTTAGCTATGTTGGTGTGAGTCTAGGGAGATCTAGTATGTTTCATACTTTGTTGGTATATTTGAGGTGTGAGACTAGTTCATCTAGTATTTTATGATGGTAAGCATGCTGGTTGATCAAGATCATTATAAGGGACCAATATTTTGAATAGAGCTTTTGGTTTTACAGTAGCTGAGAAAGAAAATGAAGAAGGTTAAAGATGTTTGAAACTCAACTTGAATACTAGTCTATTTTACGTGAGATCCCTTACACATTTGATCATAGTACCCATTTTCTTTATATTCATTGAGTGCTTAGAATTAATTTAGGTGACTGAGAAGGCATAGTTCAATTAAAACCTTAGAATTTAGTGCAATTGTTAGTTGAGATGAACAATAGATACAGAAAAGCTTAGACAGGAACTCATAAACTAATTGGGGGGACCATACCTTCATGAAGTGAAAAGAAAATAAGTTTGGGGGTATGATAGTATTATAGCCCAAAGAAATTTCAAGGGGATCACATTCTAAAGAATCCAAAAGAAGATCACTATGAAGAGTGTGATAATAATATAGCCTACAAAGAAAATAAGAAATTTCAGGGGGGATCACATTCCAAAGTATTCAAAAGAAGATTATTGTGAAGAGTGTGATAGTAATATTACCTACAAAGAAAACAAGAAGAGTTCAAAAGCGACATGTATATCTAGTGTAATCTCTCTTAAATTGTGAATTCATAGAGTTTGTATTGCGCATGCATTGATTAGATGCCTGAATGAACCTAAGTAGGATATGAATTAAAGTGAAATGGCTATAACTAGTTGCACATGCACAAAGGGATTGAAAGTAGAAACTATAATGTTCGAGTTGGAATTTTAAACATGAATGACATTCTGGAGTTTTTACTTTCAACCATGTTAATCTTTTGAGGTTTGGAATAATGAATTTAATCAATGATGCCTTGATGTTTGGTCTAGAAGTTAGGATGAGTTTTTGATCAAGGACGAGCAATTGAGTAAGTTTGGGGTATTTGATAAGCGAATTATATTCACTTATATTCATATTAAACAAACTTATTTACTTATTAATCCTTGAAAATTTTTATGTTCTTCATATGTTTCTACATGCTTTTTATAGGTGTCTAAGATAAAGGGGTGATGAAACTAAACTGAGGACATAAAGCACAAATCGAAACAAGAACGGAGCAGTGCAGCAAAATCGGGCAACAGAATGGGCACTCAGGCACCTGAATCACAAAGGACTTCAATGTTTGTGGCAGTAGTTTAGGCACTCAATCACCCATAGAATGAAATAGTGGTTTAAAAGGCACTTTTGACTAGGGTTCAATGACTTTTGAAGAGCACTTGAAGGCTACACTTCTTTAGGGCTTTTAGAGAGTTTTTGAAGGAGAGAAGATCAACTTGGAGAGCAAGAGGTCTGACATCACCACCAAGGAGTGAAAAGCAGGCTGAAAAGGGTGAAGACATTGAATTATTTTGGTTTTACTTATTTTCCTTCTTTATGTTTGTGGTTCATCTTGGAATTGAAACTACGATGATGTTGGAATTTTATTGGTTTGATTTATTTTGCATCATGAGTGCCTATCTTTCTTTTTCTAGAGGAGAGATGGATTTAATGTTGAATTCATGGTATAATCAATAACTTTCTTGTGTAGTAATGAAATTAGGTTTATTTGTGATATTTGGTGTTTATGGTTTTCAATTGATTTGCTATCCATTGGATGATTTTGTAATTAGGGCTTGACACTTGGGAGAGGTAACCCTAATTAGGATTCAAATATCACAACATAAAACTATAGAGGTCTTGCAAGAGCTTTTATGTTTTATGAAATCTTCAACAGAGAACCATAGATATTTATGCATTCTTATTACTTAGATTTTTATAGGGATATTGAAATCAAGGTTTTGAGAATAGAGATTTAACCTATCACTCAGAAGAGGGGGTTCAGGACATTAGGATTCTTAGTTTATAAACTTATGCATTGTTAAATCAAATTTGAGTAAAAATTGTCATTCATAAAACATAAATGAAGTCGATCCTCTAGGATTTCCAAATATTGATTTACTCAATTCAAAGCTATTCTATTTAGCTGCTAGTTATGACTCACCTATTTTTGGTTTCCAAATAAAGCTAGAATTATCTATAATGATAGCTAGTGAAAGGTTGAAATACACAATCCCCATGGATATGAGACTCACTCTTGACTAAACTATAAAACTTGACTCCGTACACTTGCGGTATAATTTGCAGCAAACAGTAAGTTATTTGAATCAAGTACCCTATTCGCACTTCATCTGAAGATTGTTTCTTGAGGTTGAGTACACCTTGTTTTCTTGTTAGAATTAACTTACAACTATGGTTATCACATCTAATCCTACTTTATCACTAGTTACTCTCCCTTTCTTGGAAAATCATATCATGCACCTCGTATAAGCCCACAATCAATCTATTTTAACTCCTAAGTCACAAACCTTCTTTGCACTACCAAAATAAAATTCTTCAGAGAAGAACCTTTTGGAAGCAATCACAAAGAGAAGACAAGCGCATGGTGGGAATTAAAGAATCAACTACTAGTTCTTGAACTATTTTCCCTGGAGGGAAGAAAATGCTTTTGTGTTCACCATTCTTCCATTCATTCTCTCAGAATCATTTCTCTTCAAAATCTGGCTTTGCAGAAATAATTCATCAAACTCATCACTATTAAATAGCCATGGTTCACATATTACCATCATCAAGGGCATTTGAAGAAGAGGGGAATGGAATAAATAAGTATATTACATCCATCTCCAACCCCTCATCTTCCCATCCACCGTTCAAAACTTTGGTTTTTCATACTTAAAGAAACTTCTTATAGTTTTGGATGCACATACACCCCACCTTTGGTCAACCTCTTCAGATTCCACAACAATCTCTCTCTCCATCTCCCCAAACTTAGAATGTTTATGTCCAAGCCGATCTCCTTTGTATCACTGTTTGTACTAAAATGAAATGAAATCTTTCCATTATTTTCTGGCTACTTCTATTTGTGTAGAGGAGGTACATCTTTTTGCTTATGACAAAAAGGGGGAGAAAGAATATGCAAATTATCTCAAACAGGAAATATAAACTACATAAATAATGAATAAATTAGGGGGAGAATACATTCTAAATAATCAGGGGGAGAATATATAAAAAACAAGACAAGGAAACATCAAAAGATGACAACTTGTGAAATGTTGAAACATTGCAAACATTTTTATCTACATACATTTAGGGGGAGATTATCTATTAGAAGATAATTTTTAATCAAGTTTTGTCATCATCAAAAAGGGGGAGAATGTTGACATGAATGCATAGTTTCGATGATAAACAAAACTTGATTAAAATTATGTACTAATAGTTGTTATTAAGTTTTAGCATGTAGACTCAAGTTGCAGTCCTTAAAAATAATTGAGCATAGAAAACATATTTCATTGCGACAAGGCTTGAGCAAGTAAAGAAGCAAAAGATGAAGTGAGGTAATAGACAAAGCATGAATAAAAAGCACTCGGCTGTTTTCCATTTGTCTGTCAAAATGGAAAACTACATCTGACGGATGTATGATAATATATTTATAACAAAGTTTATCTATTATAAGCAAGCTACAGTTTTTACCAATGGTTGTCTTATGAGAATAGATAAAGGCGAAAGAAGTGAAGATCTTTTTAGCAGAACAAAAGACTTCATCGGTCATCAATAGACAAAGGTGGAAGAAGTGAAGATCGTTTTAGCAAAATAAAACTCTTCATCTACCATCAACAAACAAAGGTGAAAGAAGTGAAGATTTTTTCAGCAGAACAAAAGACTTCGTCTGCCATCAACATACAAAGCAGAGAAGTAAGAATCATATGGCAAAATAGAAACTTCTTCTGTCATAAGTAAGCTAATGATCGTCTGCTATCAACAAACAAAGGGGAAGAAGCTAGAAGTGTCTGGTAGAGCAAAGAATTTGTCAGTAGTCATCTAATTGTCAATAGACAAACTGGAGAAATATTCCATTAGGCGAAGGTATGAAGAAAACCTATTTACAATCTAATGCTTCTTCTGTTACTTACAAATAGACAAACCCAACAGACAAAGCTCTAAAGCAACAAGATATTTATGCTTCTACAATGCAATAGATGAAGGAACTTTGTCTTATGGATAGCTGGACAGATACTTCATCTATCATAAGTAAAAGTCAAGCAATGATTGGAACAAATCATTGGTCTTCACCTAGCATTAATAATAATATTTCTATATTGGTGAAAGCAACAGCCAATGCAGTAATACCTCAACCAAAGCTTATTGAGAAACTTTAAATCATCTTCTCTAAGGCCAGCATTGCAAGCATTACAAAATATGAGGAATAAGTAGAAGTTAAAAGATTCAAAAATGCGCCAATCAAATTGTCTTCTGTTATTAATAAAGTTCACCTACCACCAATAACTAGAATTCAAAGCAACTATAAATGAAGCATCGTTGGAGCAGAATGAAGTAATGAAGCAATTGAGAAAATCATTCAAACCTTCTTGAGAGCAATTACTACTTAAGCTTAACCTTTTAAAATCCTTCAAGAGTCAAGAGCCTTGCAAACTTTCCTCAATTTTCCTTGAAGGATCTTAAATACCATTGGGAAGATCATTTACTTCTATATTCAACTTTCAGAAAACTTTCTCTCTACTTATTGAGAAATTTCTGTGCTTAAACTTCTAATATTCATTTCTTGTTCCTTGAGCTAGTATTGGTGACTAGACTCAAGAAGAGTTGTGACTGTCTAAGTGTGAGCTATTTGTTTAAACTTTCTAGAGCTAAAATCTAGAAGAGTGTTGGGAGCACTGTATTTATGCCCCCTTAGAGCTGGAATCCAAAAGAGTATTAGGGACATTTGTTTATGCACCCTAGAGTTATAATCTAGAAGAGTGTCGGGGACACTGTTGTATTTCTATTATTTTTAATAGTATAACCCAAGAAACTAAGATAAAAGTAATCTTGGAAAAGTGGAGTAGAGTGTTACTCGAGCCACTACAAAAATCATTGTGTCTTATTTATTTTATGTTTGAGTGATTGATTGCTAGAGGGAAAAGTAATCTTAAAGGGGTTGAGGAATAATTTTTAAGTAGTCAATTTACCCTTCCCCTCTTAGGTTTTAGCCTAATCTATGGGACCAACAAATTCATCCAAGTAGGTTCATCATTCTAAGTTTGTTCATCATCAAAAATATAAAACATAAATCAAACAATGTTTTGTGGATAGACTACATTTTCAGATCAATTGTCTGCTTTGTCTTTGAATTTGTCTAAAGTTAAATTTTAGATAAAGTGTCTACTTACTATTTCTGCATTTTAGATAAAGCTTCTGTTTTTGAATTTTGACTTCATCTTTGGATTGTCTAAAATTTTGGATGAAGCCATTTTGATCTTATGCCTTAGAGAGACTTCTTTAGCTCATTTGAAACATTTTCTCAGACCATTAGAACTACATACAATTAGAGAATTCTTGCCTATTTTCATTATTGGCCCATCAAATAGATATGAATTTTATGTATTAATTCAATCAGTGAAAATTTCTATTTAGCAGAGAGTGGTATGGATAGAAATTTGACCACTCAGCAAAATAATATGCACTTAGTTAGTTTAAGCAAATCATTCATTACCTGCATTATTTATATGAATGTTTTCTCCATTTAAATTTCATAATTATATCATTTAATTTTTTCTAGTTTCAATCTATATTGGATTAAGTTTATCAAGAATTGAAATAGATTGTTAAGCGATACAAGACATTATGGTTTAATCATATTAAATACTATATTTTTTGAACTAGCATATTTATGGGAACTGGTTTCCCTAAAAACTTCAGCCATTGCATGTTATTTATCAATTTGGGATTCATAATTTTCATAGAATTACTCATTATTTTTAAAGTTTTGAGTGAATTATTTGTTTCTTTGGCATACTTATCCTTAAACACGTTGTCCATCGAAATGTGTATTGTTTCCACATTTATGATGTTTTCTAGGATTTTATGTGTTTGAAGATTTTAGTTACTTTTATTCTTCAAATTTAAAATATAGTTCATGTACCAATAAAACTTTATTAGAGATAAATGATTAAATGTACTAAATGCAAACAATAAAAGAGTACAAGAGATTTTGGGTTTTGAATTATCATACCTATAATTACCTTGGTCTCTAACTTTTTTGAATACATTCTTCTTCATCCAGTTAAGAAGCCATTCATCTCTTGAATGAGATGAATAGTTCATATTTTATTTCTTTATTAGGTAACTCCCCCTCAACCAATGAGGACTCTTCAATTGTAAGTTCCTCCTCCTTTTCTTCTATTTTGTTTCTTGCACTCAGATCATTCTCAATAAGAAGATTAGTATACTTTGAGTGTGAATCTATTGGTCCTTTAGAGAATGTCTTTAACTTGTCTATCATTTCTCTTGCATTTTAACAAGTTAAGACATATTTACAAAGGTGGGGTAGAGAACAAGCAGCTGGGTATTCATAGCTTTGATGTTCTCTTTGCCTTGCTCTCTCTTCATCCTCACTTGTACTAATAAAATTAATTTCCATAAATGACAGTCATTGGCCATGATATGTATTTTCAATCTCCTCTTCCATTGAGTAAAGCTCATTTTATTAAATTATGGAAGTTTAGCCGGAACATAGAGGATGATGCTATTAGTTTAGCCATGTAGATCTCTATAATTATTTATCTAGCCCACTCTGATACCATTTGTTGGTCCTGGTAGAGTGGCTTAACCCAAGAGGGGAGGGGTGAATTTAGAACATGGATAAATCATTTAAGTACAATTTATTTTTCATGTAAAGAATATATCTATGAAGCACATACATTCTCTTAAGCCAAAAACATATTTATGATCCTACATATCTCAATATGATAAACAAAGATTAATGCAATATGGATAATGATGATTTCTTCAATTTTTAAAACAATTAGCTTTATGTAGTATTGTTTGAGGGTCGCTGAGAACGCGCTCAAGAAATCAGATCAGGCATAGTAAATAATGAGGAAGAAACGAAATGCGAACGGAACGTCATGACCGGGACTGGTCGCCTTCGGAAA
>JAYJMB010054082.1:0-28219 GCA_036873735.1 Pouteria campechiana
ATAACACAATTGCATAAGAACAACAAATATCTAAGTATAAAAACGTATCTTATGAGTGAATGAAATCCACTCATCACATATGTCTATCATTTGCGCTAGTGGAGCCAAGTGGGCATTGGCAGCGCCAGCCTATTACCTGATGGTGGTGTCCAATTTTGGCGCTAGTGGCACCAAGTGGGGCTCGGCAGCGCCACCTAGCTACCTTGGTCCGTGTTTCTTTTTTGCTCCATCTTTGTAGCTATTTTCTTTTCCAAACTTGAGCTTCTTCTTTTCCATTCTTTTTTCTTCTTTTTCCATCTTCAAGGCATTTATAAAATCCAACAAATGATCATTAAATTCATCTAAAAGAGATAAGGATTTGCAAATAAATAAGCTTAAACATATGTAATATATTTGTATGAAATTCACTCATCAATAGGCTCTTACGAGACATAATTTTCATAGCCATTGTGTTGAGTGGTTGTGCTAGAAGAAATTTCGGAGAAGGGCTAGAAGAAACTATGGAGAAGTGCATTATGAATTGGGCAAGAAAGGGTTGTTTATGACCAATCTTGTTGACATCCCTTAAGTGTTCGACGAAAATCCCAAGTGTAATGGAAAATTATTGTGTGTGATTGTGGTTGGTATTTGTAGGCTCTCTAGCATTGCTAGTTTATATATAAGGCAAACAAAGGTTGGAGAATTATGTGGTGCTATTAAGTGTGGCTTGTTGCTGGTTGCTTGTTAGTGAGCAAATTAGTGCATTCAAGGTGTTTATGAAAATTATTTAGTGAAGTGAGATTTACACTAAGTGGCTAAAATTGTTATTGGAGCAATGTTGGTTACTATTGGAGGCTTGGGGCTATTTTTTTTTGCTCTTAGTGGATCATTATTGCATTTTATTGCATTGCTATTGAATCAGATTATGTGGTGTTATATCAAACTTCATTATTACATCTACTACACAACTAGTTAGCATATTGTCACTATGGCTCTAAAGGGATAGAAAGCCACAACTACAAGTCCATCCATAAGGCAGGAAAGTGCAAACTTGAGATCACAAATCAAGCCTACATTTAATAGTCTAGAGGCTGCAGAGATATACAAAACCTCCATAGTGAATAGAAAATATATTAAAGAACGAGGTCTCCTCAACCCAATGTGAAGTATCCAAGGGACTATAAGAAAAGGCATTGGAAGGAGCTTGTCAAGCAGCCGAGCATAGCTCTTGTTCTCATGGTATAGGAATTCTATGCCAATGCATAGGCACATGAAAATTTAAGGGCATTGGAGTGTGGGAAATGGGTTTCATTCGACAGTGCCACTATCAACAAAAGATATCAACTGCCAAAAATACCTGAAGATGACTTCTCCATGTTGCAGAATCAAGGGGCAGATTATGATGCAATCATTAAGATCCTAGCTAAACAAGGAACAAATTGGAAAACATCGTGAGGTACGGTGAAGAGTTTTGCCAGTAAATGCTTACACACTTTGGGAAAAGTATGGAATTACTTCATTTCCTCAAGACTAATGCCATCAACCCATGTTTTCAGAGTTTATAGAGATTGAGCACTTCTAAACTTTGCCATTCAGACTAGGTTATCTATTAATGTCAAAAAAATTATTGAAGCTTCAATTTTGAGTATGGCATAAGTATTAATTTGCACAGGTAATTTTTGTCACTCCTCTCTAATTTATGATCTTTTTCGACAAGCAGAAGTGCCAACAAGTCCATCTGAGGAAATTCAACTTCCCAAACCCGTCATTTCTGAGAATATGATGAGGACATTCGGTACCCGCACTGTACAACTAAGCACCTCCCAATGGCCAGCACAAGCACCATTTGTAGATTATGCAAAAATAGTGTCTAACTTGTGACTCAAAGTTCGCTAGATAGTCTATACCCTCACCAGACGGCTCAATCAGATGGTTGCTAGACATGATAAGCAATATGAGCATTTACTGCAGTGCCACATTGTGTTGGCTTCAGAGTGTTCCACTTGGTCAGGGAATCCTGTTTAGCTTCCTTCCTCCCCTACTTTTCCTGCAAATCCACCAGAGGAAGATGAAGCCACAGACCATAATGAAGATGAAGAGGATGAGGAAACTGAAGAAGAAGATGAAGATGATGATGCTCTCGATTAAGATTGAACCCCTTCCAGGAAGTCCTTAAGCTTTAAATTCCTTTTTACATTGAGTATAACGTAGCTTTTACGTTTGGGGTGAGTCTAGTTTATGTTGTATGTTTTATGCTTTGTCAATCTGCTTTGTGTGTTTAGCTAGTTCATGTGTGATTGTTCAATACCTCTATCTAGTGTTTCATTGTTAAAAAAATGTGTTTTATGAATATTAATTTGGATCATCGTAGAAAACCAGTGATATATTGGTGATATCCGAAAAACCATCAAGTTTGCTATTGAGCTTTGAAACTAGTGAGTTGGTTGTGAGCTCGAGAAAACTACCAAGTTTGCTTGTGATCTTTGAAATGGGTGAGTTTCCTGGTGAACTCATAAAACTAGAGGAGTGTCGGTGACACTTGTGTTTATGCCCCACTAGAGCTGAAATTCAGAAGAAGTGTCAGGGACACTTATGTATTCCATGTTATGGGGTATAGTGGAACCCAATACATAATGAGTCTGTACTTTTGAAAGAGTAGATGTAGGGATGGGGTCTTGAACCACTATAAAAATCTTGTTTGTGTGCGTATTTGTTCATTTGTTTGATTCTTCACATATCCTTTTATTTCTATTATTCATCTCATGCGACATCACACACAAGCACGAAAAGTGAAAAATGATTGAAGAGGGGTCATGCAATAAATTTTTATTGACCTAATTCACCCCTCCCCTCTAGGTTAAGCCATCCTATGGGCATTCTCAAGTGGTATCAAAGCAGGCTAGATAAACAATTCTAGTGATCTGTTTGGCTTACCTAACATTGTCATCCTCTATGTTTTTCAAAGAGTAGTCCATTTCCCATCTTCCAAAATTTTGATAAATTAAACTGGATATAATGAAAAAGGAGATTGGAAACATTTCTTATGGACAAATGATGTTCATCTATGAAAAATTATGTATATTGGCATAAGTGAGGATGAAATGAGAGCAAAGCTGAAAATATTGAAAACTCTCTATATGCTCTCTGTCTCACCATTTGTAATGATATCTTGGCTCATGATTTGATATAAGAAATCTTTATACAAGCCATAGAAAAATTGTTTAGGAACAAAACTCTTGGCACTCACATACCACTTGCGTTATCATTTGAACTAACTTGAGTGCAAGAAATCTAAGAAAGGAGAAAATGTTCTCCTAAAGAAGAAGAAGGAGAATAAAGACTTGGTCTGAAGAAACGAAGTAAAAACACGATGAAATATAAAGTTTCTTCAAAAATAAAAAGAGAAGATAAGTGCAGGTATGACACTCAAACTCAAACACCATTATTGAATGTGTCATTATATAAAGTTTTGAAATATTTACTTGTTCAGTCAATTTTTTTATATTCATGCTCAGTATTTCAATTTATTAATTTTGTCTATTTGCCTTTAGTTTTAATATTTAGTTATGTAAAGAAACAAATTTACATTCTCTTCTTTTAAGTTTTACTTATTCAGTTCATTCTTTTAAACTCAAGTTTCATCTTTCAATTATTTATTTCTGATTGCCTTATGTCTGTAGAAACCAATTTACATTTGCCTGTGCATTCTTATCAAAAATATTCTCTAAATTTTTTATTGAGAAACAGAATTAATAATTATAATTTTGTCTAAATTTTCTTCAGTTGTATATAAAATAAAATTAAGTTATAAAACTATGTTTACGTATTCATTCATTTGCGCAATATGTAGAAACCATAGAATTTTGATTACTTAGATAATTGTACATTGATAGAAATAAACATTCATACATAAGCATTTTCTGTGCATAAATTTTTTAGTCATGTATATAAATAGAATATAGAATTAACACTAGTACAAATAAAACTCTAAAAAATATAAAGTAAAACCTTCAAGATAATTAAGAAGAAAAATAAACATTTAGAAAATAACTAATACTAAAATAACAAATAACTTAAAAATAAGAATGTCTAAAAGACATGTAACTTCAAGTAAAGATAAAAATAATGAAACTAAAGGATTATGCTCAAATTCATTTAAGCTAAATTGACCTAGCACCTAAAGTTAATGATAACTTATACCTGTGCTAGCTCAATAACTTGGTGAGTGATTAAAGCAAATGCTTATTATAATCATTCACGAAAACTGCTTTAGTCCATCATCTTATTTTTTCTGCATACTATTATGATCAAAACCACTATTTGCACTAATATATTGATAATGAACATCCACATCAATTTGAATTCATTAACAAAGAAATAGTGCAAAGATAAGTTAAGTGAATGCAGGAAAGTTTGAGTTGAACTGAAGAAGAATGACAATAATGAGAAATCAAAACCTTCTTCTTAGCTCACTAATCCAATCAAATGAGCCAACAATTTTCAGGTCCGCATGCAAGAAAATGATTGAACAACTTTAGACTATCTGCTAGACAATAATCATTGTCAGAGGAAAGATCATCAATGTCAAATAGTAGAAGCTAAATGAATAATCAAGCTGACAACAAACTTATGAGCTAAAATGAGATATCTATAAAGGATTCGACAAAAGAGATAAGTTGTCTAATTATGGTTACATTTCTTTCCAAATCAATCTTAAAATGATCTTAACTCCAACATTATTATAATCCTAAGGCATAGTCAAGCCTGTTTGGGAAACTTCACAGTTTAAGGTCTCAAATAGGAATTCCATTCCTAGTCATTCTTTCTATAATAATGTCTATTGGCTTGATGTCTCATGAAGAATTAAAATTGAAGAAGTAAAATTCAGAAAAGACATCAACAAGCCATAATAGACAGAAAGTTAAAATATAATTTTTAACATTAATAAATCTTCAGTAAAGAAAACATCAAAAATATCTATTTTCTTAAAGCATCTACAATAGCAACTAACTCTTCTATCCTATCTTGAGCTTCAGACAACTCCTTCTCCAGAGACACAACATGACTCATAATTTCCTCATAAGCAAAACATTGATGGTTTAAGAGAAAATCAAAAAAAGTATTTGCCTTTTTGGCATACTTCAACTCTCTTCTCAAATGCTTAACTTCTTCCTTCGAAAAGGAAATCTGATTATATCCATCAACCCTTCTTGCTCCATCTCTCTACTTCTCAAATGTAGTACAATCTCAGCCTAAACAAATATCATCTTATATAGAGAAAGCAAAGAATATGTAGGGTCAGCCCCCAAGAATGTATTAACTCTATAAGATAAGACGTCAGTAATCAATCTTTTGGTAAAAGCACTAGGAAAGATACATTAATGGCTGAAGAAAAGAATAAACCCTCAAAACACAATAAGATCATATAATTATTCACATAAACTATGATTTTGATAAAACTAGTTGTTTGATTATCTATATTAATATGCAAACATAAAACATAATCACAAGCATAAAGAATAAGAAGAATAATAGTCATTAAAGAACTATATTAACTCAAATTCAAATCAGTCAGAATATTACAAATCCTCAAAAGAAAATTAAAATGTTCACTTAGTCAAAATATCAATAACTATCTCCAACTCACCAATCCATTGATAAGCTTGAGTCAACTCTACCTCAAAATGCTTGATATGGCTTCCATGTAAGCTTTAGAATTTTTGGTCAAAAGATGTGAAAAATAATTAGTATTACCCCTAATCAAACTTATCTCCTACTTCAACTGTCCAATTCAGTCTCGAAGAACCTGAATCTTATCTATAGTACCAGAACTTGCAGGAGAACTTGACGACGCCATAAGAGATTGATGATAAATAGCCATATCTTTGAACTCTTTAATGTATGACTGAGAATATGAAGCATCTATCCATTTTCCAATGAACCCATTAATTCTATTAACTATCCTTCTTGAAAATGACAAATGAATACACTAGTTGCATGCACATTAAAAAGAATAAGGACTAGAGTAATCGCGCAACTAGGAATTTAAAGTCTCCACAAGAACTAAAACTAGAACCATGCATTCTCACCTCATGAAATCATTCTTATTACATTCGATATATATATGATTTTGATGAATATTTAAATGTCCGATTATTATTCTTTGCCACTTCTAGTAATAATGATTAATTATCAAAATGCTTGGAAGATGTTTAGTAAATCTAACTAATTTGGGCATCATAATAAAGGGGGAGAGAAAATTGTTCTAAGATTCAATAAAATAGGGGCTAAAGAATTTCAAGAAAGGTAAATATAACCAAGGGGAGAGAAATAAAATTAAAAAGTGGGAAAATAATAAGCTTAAAAAGAAAAATGTTTTTGATCATGACAAAACGGGGAAGAGGACTATTATAGACTTGTAATAAGAAAGCTAGGAAAATGATAAAAAGGGTCGAACCCATAGGATTATACAAGTCAGACATTCAGGGGGAGATTAAAAGAAAATTTCAAATTCTTATACAAGTCCTTAGAGTTTTGTCATCATCGAAAAGGGGGTGTCGTTAGCATTACACTATATATGATTTTGATGATAACAAAAATTATATTAAATTAAGAATCCTGTATGCTTAAATTTTTAATGATCATATATATGGCTATAAATTAATAAACATTAATGATTAATTAAACAAGAATACAGTCTTTACTTTATGCTGCGCACATAATAAATATAAATTAACTTTTATTATATAAACTTGCTATTACTATGCACCATAATTACTTAAGCTTTCATATTGTGCATTCAATGAAAATGTATATTATCCTTGCTTTATAAAATGCTGCAATCACATGAGGATAAAATACATTATGATATTATAAATGAAAGCTAACAACGTAGCAAGGGCAGAAATGTTCAAGTGTAGGATAATGATCATCTGCAACAAATCATATGTTATGTTTCAAAGTAGTTGAATTGATGAGAATCATGGAAGAAGAAGAAGAAAACAGAAGGTTTGGAGATAAGGAACAAAGTTCCAGTTGTCTAAGAGAAGCTTCCACGAAAAAAAGCATGGGAGAAAAACATGGCTTCAAAGAAGTGCTATAATGAGCTTGCATTGTCCATCAGCCTCAATGAGAAAATATCAACAGACAAATGCAAACTAAGAAGATAAAAAAGAAGCCATGATCAGAGAGCTTAAGTTGCAAACTACTTATATATGATCAGTTCTTCCAAGATAAAAGCACAAGAATGAAGAAGCAACTCAAGGCTTGGCAGACAAAGGAGTTGAAGATGAAAGCCATGGTCGAAGAAGCATAACTCTGTCCGAGAAATTCAAATCATCTACATCGACCGATCAAAGCTTCTTTGAGATAAAGAAAGAAGAAAAAGCACCATCAAATACTCAGACAGAGGAAGAAAGAAGAATTGCCGCCCAGACAACAATACAAGAAATGAGAAAACTAGAGTTGTTTGAGGATAGAATGGCAATACAAATATAAAAGGGAGTGCAACTTCGGGTGAGCCAAGACAGACTTATCAATATTGAAGACACATAGAAGTTGCTAGAACAAACCCCTTCTATTGCTCAAAGTGTGCGAAAAAGCTAAAGAGTTGTGCCTTATCTTCAGATCAAAAGGTCGCCTGTCACAACAAACAAAGTATCAGCCAAAGCAAAAGATGAAGTAAATGTTGCACAGTGAGCATAGACTAAACTGAATAGTAAAAGAGCTACTTGGATCGAAAACTGCAATAGACAAAGGCATAATTGTCTACAACCTTACATTAGACAAATGCGATGTGCAAAGTATTCTATCCAAGACAAAGTAGAACTCACTTCGTCTATTGCTTATATCAGATGAATGCCACGCTTGGTCTGTTTGAGCAAATTGAAGTAAGCTTCATTTGGCACCTTCAACAGACAATAAAAGAAGTAAATCACACTTCGTCTATTAGTGCCAGACTAAGCGAACTTCATTTGTCTCCTCCAACAGATGACGAAGAACAAAGAAAGCATATCTTACTTCATTTGTTTGTATTAAGGGAACTGTTTGTTAATCAATCAACTCATATTCGTCAGTACCATTCAAAGTTTGTCTATTATCTTCAATAGAAAAAGCATATACACGAAGGATCAACCAACTAACAATCTTTTAGAGGAATTGTGGTAGGCAAGGAAATGTTTATCTATCAATCAGTATAACTTCAAACGCATCAAAGTTCGCTTGTCACTTAACAGACAATCATTCTTGTGGAAGTTCAATTGACAGACAAACCCTGAGAGAGTTCATCTGCAACTTATGGTAGACTAATGTAGACAGAGAGAGACCATAACTTGTCAAAAGAATAGTGATTTATGTAACTACGTATACAAATGCCATTTTGCACATGGGCTGACATCGTGCAGACTCATACCAGTCACCATTTTCGGCAATAAGCGGTGTTGCAAAGATTTTCGATGCTATGATGAGTTAAAAGAGGAACACATTTATCATAACTCATCCTCCTCTCTGATTGGCATTGCAGCAGCTCGAGACAAAATAGAAAGACCTATACTTCAAGGGTAGAAAATTCAAAAGGTCTTATTCATTCAATGTTGCTCTCATCTCCACATTGATCAGTTCCCATCTTCCCCAACGATCAAGAATCTGAAGAAGCTATTTAAGGAGAAGAAACGAGATGATTTGTTAGTGGTGAAGGAACCCATTACAAATGCTCTCAACTTGATGAAAATCCTTCCATCCATGGCCAAGAGCTTAAACCTTCATCTATCTTCATTAGCTTAAATCTGCTTATCCATATGGCTATTATCTTTATATTTTGGGAAGATCTCTATGTATTGATAGAGCTGAAAAAGATCATATCTTCCCCTGTACTTAAATGTGTAATAGTTTTCTAGTTAATCTAAAAACCAGAGAGTTTGTGGTAAACTTGATAAATCACATTGTAATGAGTTGTTAGTAATTTTAGGAAAACCTTCAAGTTTGCTGGTAGAAAACTACCAAGTTTGCCTATGATCTTTGAAACGGGTGAGTTTCCTAGTGAACTCGTAAAACTAGAGGAGTGTCGAGGACACATGTTTATGCCCCATAGAGCTGGAATACAGAAGAAGTGTCAGGGTTACTTATGTATTCTATTGTACAGGGTATAGTGGAACCCAAAGCACAATGAGTCTATGCTTTTGGAAGAGTGGATGTACTAACGGGGTGCTGAACCACTATAAAAATCATCTTGTTTATTTGTGTTTATGTGTTTGTTCATTTATTTTATTCTTCATGCATCTTTTTATTTCTATTATTCATCTCATGCCACATCACACACAAGCATGAAAAGAGGGAAATGATCCAACAGGGGTTATGCAATGAATTTTTATTTACTCAATTCATTCCTCCTCTCTTGTGTTATGCCATCCTACAGGCATTCTACTTTATTGCCAAGAGGAACGAATAGATTTCCCCTCTTGCTATAATTGAGGCTATTAGAATATTAGTAGCTTTTGCATCTTTCATGAATTTCAAGCTTTATCAAATGGAAGTCAAAAGTGCATTCTTAAATGGTTTCATTAATGAAGAGGTTTATGTAGAATAACCCCCTAAGTTTGAAGATCTTCATGATCCAAACCATGTTTTCAAACTCAAGAAAGTTCTCTATGAATTAAAACAAGCTTCTAGAGCATGGTATAAGAGACTTAGTAAATTCTTAATGGAAAAAGTATTTACTAAGGGTAAATTAGATACCATACTCTTCATTAAGCATGACAAAAATGATATACTGATTGTTATGCAAATTTATGTAGATGATATTCTATTTAGTACTATTAATAATAAATTATGTCAAAATTTCTCTAAAGTCATGTAGGGAGAATTCAAGATGAGTTTAATGGGTGAGATGAACTTCTTTCTGGGATTTCAAGTAAAGCAAATGAAGGAAGTAATTTTTATCCATTAAGCAAAATATACTAAAGAGTCACTTAAGAAATTTGATTTAGAAGAATGAAAGTCATTGGGCACACCAATGAGTGCATTTATTAAAATGTATAAGAATGAAAAAGGTATCTGCTTGACAAAAACTCTATAGAAGTATGAGAGGATCTCTTTTTTGTTTAATAGCAAGTAGGCCAGATATTATATTCAATGTCTACATATATGTACAATTCTAGTCAGATCCTAAAGAATCACATCTACTATTAAGAGAATCTTTAAATACCTTTTAGACACACCAAATCTTGGCTTATGGTATCCAAAAGGTTCAAACTTTGAATTAGTTGAGTATTCTGATATAGATTTTGTAGGATATAAGGTAGGTACCTCAGGAACTTGTTAGTTTCTTGGAAGCATGATCATATCATTGTTCACCAAGAAACAAATATTTGTTGCATTATCAACTGTTGAGGTTGAATATGGAGCAATAGGTAGCTTGTGTGCATAGATTTTATGAATAAAACAACAATTGAGTGGCTTTGGTTTAAAATACATTGATACACCTATTAGATGTGATAATACCAGCGATATAAATCTAACAAAGAATCCAGTATTGCATTCTAGAACTAAACACATAGAAGTCAGACATCACCTCATTAGAGATCATGTGCAAAATCATAATATTTGCTTGGAATATGTACTAATTGAAATTCATTAGCAAATATTTTTACAAAACCACTTCCAGAGGATAGATTTTATAAAATTAAAAGAGAGATTGGTATACTAGATCCATATTCATAAAATGCATATTAAATGATTTAATTACTTCTATAATATGATCACATGATTATTATGATTACAACTATGCCTAAGATCATTCATAAATGCCATATTTGGAATATTTCAAAAGTGCCTTAGAAACTTTGAATGAATTTTAGAGCATTTTTTTACATTGAAACAATTTCTCTGAACACCTTCAAAAGTTCTAGAACACCACTTCAGAACCTCTGAAGCATGGGTTTAACTACTTTGGAGTCTCTAACTTATAACTTCAACTGAGAAGCCCTTCAGCACATTCGAAAATGTCTTTAAAACTTCTTAAGCTATAAGTTTAGAAGTTCTGAAAAACCAACACATTAGTTTAACATCATCAAAATCTCTTAAATCATATTTTAAAGACTCCAAACCCTATAAGGACCCTAGCTTTAGAAACACTAAACCTTCATCTTCAATCTCTAAAAGCTTGCTTTTAAGACGTCAATTCAAATTCCTACCTCATTAACATACTCTCTAGTTTCCTCCTTTCATTCCATCTTTTGAAAAATACCTCTCATTCAAAACCTTAAGCCAAAGATCCTCCAAAAATCCATCTGTTGCAAATGGCTAGGACAAAGAGGGCAAGCAAATAGGTAGAAACCTCATCTATAGATTTTGAGATAAGAAGAAAAGAAAGCTCAGTAGAAGAGACTCCAAGGAACAAAAGGAGAACTTAAGATTACCTCTTAAAGGTAATCTTTAACTATAAGAAATCTAATTATAATAAATAAATTAAAAGATTTAAAAATAGAAAAATTGTAAAATGAAGAATGTTTGATTTTGAGGCATTTGGAGAAAAAAGGATTGAACCTAGAAGTGACCAATTGGATTAAGTTCCAAGGCTGGGAAAGTCTTATGAGCGATAAGAATAAATGTTACAAAAGAATGGTTGAAGACTTAGTTACCAATTTCAATTATAATACTCAAAAATCATGGATTAGAAAGTCAAAAATAAATTTAACTCTAGAGAGGATAAGAGATGCATTTAGCATTCTTGAGATAGTAGAGCAAGCGATTGAATGGCCATTGGAGAGAGCTAAGCTATTTTCAAATCTGGCTAAAGTAGAAATCAAACGGAAGATGAATTATTTGCATTCAGCCATTTAAATCTAGGTCCTAAGGTTACTCATATGTTGGTCTTCAACAACATATATCCAAAAATAGTAAGAATAGATCAGATTTTTGAAAAGGAAGCCAAAATTTTGTGGGCTATGAAGCAAAAGAAAAGGGTAGATATTGCTTAGATCATGGTTGAGCAGTTGTACTTGGTAAAAGCATCTACCAAGTATCATTTTTCTTATGGATAATCATGAGAAAATTTCTTAGGATAGCTAATGTTGATCTTTCCAAAGAACAAGGAGAAGAGTTGATGAAAAGAGAAACAACAATCAGAGATACATTAGAGAGAATAGGTTTTAAACCAACTCTACAAGGCTGGATATCGCAGAAGCCAAGAAAGGAAGAGCATATAAAGAAAACTAGAGTTGAAGAAGAAAGAAGAGAAAGGCAAGAAACCATGGACGAGGCTACAAACATAAGAGAAGAAGCCACAGGAAGAAATGAAGAAGAGTAGAATAAAAAGATAGAAAAAAAAGTATAGCAGTAGTACCAACTAAACCAACCCAAGCTTAACAATATTCATCCATACCCCAACCTCATCAACCCGCCTACTCAATTCCATAGAATATTGACACCATTCTTTTAGCTCATCTACTACCCATTCATACAAGGTTAACTAACCTTGAAACCCAAACATCAAATCTTAACCTAAAGATAGACTCAATTTGGGAATCATTGCTTCACAAACTAGATGCATTGAGTGCTCAGATTGAAGCTATCAAAACCCAACCTTAAATCCAATATTCACCATCCTACTCACTCCAATCATTTCCTCACCAACCACTTCACAAAACTCCTTTGCCCATCCATTTCCCCACACCCTCACCATCTCCCACTTCACACTCATTCACTCCAACTTTAGCAGTTGTCCAGCCTGAGGCTAAACCCTCTGAAGCTATTCTTCCAAATCCCCCCCCCCCCCAAACACAACCTTCTTCAATCTTTCCAAAATTTTCACCTATTGAACCATCAATTCTTCTAGAAGATTATCTTTCAAATACCTGTGGAACTCTTATTAGGTATCAAAGACCCTTCTCTAGGATAGATTTAATTCTTCCATGACCACGAGAATATCTGGATTGGTCTGACTCTTGGGATTCACAAGATATCCCAACCAGATATGATAGATTCCATCCATTAAACCATAGGATGACCCCAAAACCTCCTCCTAAGAAAGCAGAAGATAATTTTCACTTTCTTATGTGCATCTATCATCCAATTAGAATAACATATTTTGAATTCAAGGCCAAAACAAAATTCAATACTATCATTTCTGATATGTTCCTTTCTCACAATCTCATTATTCCTCCCTAGGAGTTGCCTTTCCCACAACATTCTAATTCTAAAGACTCTCCAGAATTCAACATCTTCCTGATCCTCCTCTTAATCTTAGAGGCCATGATATTCAAATTCTTTATATTGAATCTTTTCTAGATGAGTATGCCTATAAACTCCTTCAGAAGCTACCCACATCTGGCTACCCAAAACTTGTTTTCCATCTCCCTCTGAATCTAACACTCAAATCTTTTTGACTGAGGAAGAATTTTCATTTTTCTCTAAGACCAATTTGCAAGCTATTGGTGACAACTTTCCACTCTCATATCCTCAGCTTGCTAATCCATCAATCAAACACATTATTCTAATTTCAACATCATCCCCTACACCTGAACCAACTCCATCTTCTCCAAAAACTAAAGCATCAAGAAAACTAACTCCTATACCTAAACTAGCTTAATCCATACCAATGACCAAAGCTTCTAGGAAACCACCATCTGCCCCTAAACACAAACCTTTACCAAAGCTAAAAGCCCCATCTAAACCAAAAACTTCTTCAAAAACCAGATCCATTCTTCCACCACTAAAACCCACACATAGACCTTCCACCCAAGTACCCATCATCTTGCATGAAGAAGAATATCGTGCAAGAATGCATGTAAACTACTCACTCAGAACAAATTACCATCTACTTCCCTGAGTTCCTGGATCCAAATTTCACTACAACAATTCAACTCATTCTAGCACCTTTTCTAATAGCTATTCCAATACAACCTCAAACCTCCACAAACCCAGCACCTACCCCGCCTATTGACCAGACACCTTTCATTGATAATCCTACCCATTACCCCTTAACCTACTCTAAAAAGCCTAAGAAGCCCTAATCTATTTTATCTTTCCTTTACATCTTTCTTTTTTGGCTATACTTATTCTTCCATGTGATGTTACTTCTTTTTGTTGTGTTGTATCTAAATTTATTGTGATGTATTAACATTTGTTGTGTTGTAACTTCCATCATTTAAGAAAATTCATTTTATATATCACTCTGATGTACACATGTGTTTTGCAATTATCATCATATATGTATAGCTCCTTCTAATTATAATGGAATCTCTCTCTCTCTCTCTCATTTTCTTTCACCCTCTAGTTAAGCTTTATATTTAAAGTCTTTTTATTATGACAAAAATAGGGAGACATAAGAGAAATATAAGAATAACTATAAAGATATCAAAGTAACTTAATATACCCATTCAGGGGGAGCCACATTAATTTAGTAGAAGCCAAACTAAGCCCATAGAAGCAAATTGCATATTATGCATATTTTGTTAAAGGTTCATCACTCAAATGTTTTGTCATCATAAAAAATTTGGAGAATGTAAAGTTTAAGCCCTCTACTAAGCTTGGTTTTGATGATGAATGTAATTAAATAACTAAGTTTTTATGATGAACAAAGAAATGAGTGAAGAATTAAGGTACTAACAGGTTGCTTTCCAAGTGATGCAGCGTTTATATGTCAAAATTGATTAAGGAAAGTAACTGAAGTAATAAACAAGGTTAATTTGTTAAAATGAATTAAGGAGAGTAACTATTAAGTTTAAAGTGTATCATATTAAGACTTCACAAGAAGAAATTTAGAGAATGCTCAAGTAAAAATCACTTAGAAGCAATTCAGAAGTATTCAGAGACACTTTAGAGGCAAATCAAAACCCCTTCAAAGATAAGGAGTGAAGCTCAAAAGTTTAGCAACATTCAGAATTATTTTAGAACCTCTTTAGAAATAAGTCAGAAACTTTTTGGAGACAAAGTGCAATCCTTAGAATTAACTCCAAAGAAGTCTTACACTTCAATCGTAGTTTAGAAGCATTCCTAAGTCTCTAAAAAAACTTCAGAACTAAAATGCTCTAATTTAGAAAAAGCTTCTATACTTAGAAGTTCATCAGAAAGAACTTTAAAAATACTTGCATGTCTTAAAGATACTTCAGAAGTCAAATAATCATGGTACATAATAAGTTTAAAAGAATAATCTACACTCAGAACCTTATTAGAAGCAATTCAGAATGTCAATCTAAAACTAGAAGTTCTTCAGAAGCAACTCATAAGCTCTTTAGAGGCATCTTCAAAAAGCTAAGACTCAAGAAGTATATTAAAAATAGAATTCAAACTTTAGAGAACTTCAAAAATTTTTCAAAAGCTAAAATATGACTATTGACATTGTTAGAAATCAAGATTAGCCTTCAAAAATCTGACAGTGTTCAATTAAGAATAATTTAAATTTTATCTTAATTCAAAAGTTTTGAAGAGGTGCTTTAGAAACTCTAATAGAAGGTGAATTTAATGGTAACTTACAATAAGTCAACATTACAATTTTTGAAGACTTATCTTAGAAGTTCTTAAGCCAGATAATATGTAAAAGGTTGTACCAAATCTACCAAGCATTTGAAAATTTGCAAAAAGTTCCAACGGCTATAATCTCTTCCACAAATTATAAAAGGATGATTAAAGCAACAAACAAACAAACAAAAAAATAAAGAAAAACAAAATTTCTGACTTAAGTAATTACAAGAGCATTCAACATCTTCTTCTATTGAACTACTTCAACATTGTCAAAGCATTCAAAGTCAGATCTACTTTACTTTCAAGGAGTTTGATACATATGTCCTTATTGCTTACTTTGTTCATTTACTTAAGCTTTTAATTTCTTTACAAATTTACCTAAGTAAAAGACACTAATTTGTACATTTCTTTTTAGTATCTATTAAAGAAAATAGGGTGCTTGCTGTTTATAAAAGTAAATAGAAAGACTTGCTGAAAGTGTATGAGTTGGTTGGTGAACTTTGCAAACTAGTGAGTTGGTTTGTGAGCTCGGAAAACCAATGTATTTTTTATCAGGTTGATCACAGTGTTAGTGGAAGCTAAGATCAGTAGAAGAAATTGACTCAGAGAAGTGGAGTAGGAACCCAAGAAGGGCTGAACCACTATAAAATCTTGTGCACATGTGCTGGGAAAGTTACGTCTCTTTATTTTAAGCAAATTTCTAAATTTATTGTTAAAAACTTTTGAAAGCTTAATTCACCCCCCCCCCCCCCACTTGAGTTGCCATTTAGCAAGGGACCCACAAGTAGTAATACATCCTAAGGATTTGGGGGGATCACATTTTGAAGAATTCAAAGAAAATAAGTAAAGATGAGAGATGTAATTGTAATAGAGCCCACAAAAAGAAAAACATCATATGCACATCTAATGTAGTCTCTCTAGGTTAATTAATGAATTTGCAGGTTTGAACATGTATTACTTGGTTGCATGAATGAATTTGAGTATGAAGTGATTAAATTGAAATGGCTATAACTATTTGCACATGCGCTTGGAATCTAAGGAAGAAAGGATGATGCTCAGGTTGAAAATTCTAGACATGGAAGATATCTTAAAATCTTCTTTTTGACCATGTTAATTTATATTGAGGTTTTTTAATGATGAATCTTATTGATGTGTTTTGTGTCCTTTAGAAAGTTTATTCTTTTATTTTACTCGAGGATGAGTAAATAATAAGTTTGGGGGTATTTGATAAGTGAATTTTAGTCACTTATATTTCATATTATTTAAGGTTGTTTAGTTCTTGAGAATTTTAGATATTTTTCATATGGTTTTATTGGTTTTTATAGGTACTTCGGATGGAGGAAGGATGGAGCCAAACTAAGGAACAAATGTGCAACTCCAAGATGGAAGAAATGGAGCAAGGATAAAGCAATAAAAGTGTATAGGTAGGTTGGTGGCATGGCACCCAACTTGACGGGATAACTTTGTGTAGGCAAAACTTTTCACACCATAATGTCCAATCTGGGCACGTGATGCCAACACTGATGCAGATTTTTAGATCCATTTCACATTGGGTTTTTTAGGCAATGTGAAGAGTTTTTGAAGGGACTTCTTGGGCTACGTTTGGGGGGTCTTTTGCTAGGTTTTATTAGGGTATTTTAAGAGCTTTTAGAGGATGAGCTAAATAGGAGAAATCAAGTGTTGAAGATCAAGAGGAATAGCTTGGATTGAAGGTTGGAAGTCAGTCTGAACAAGGGGAGACTTTGTTTCTATTGTTTTCTTTGTTTCATTTGATTTCAATCCTTGAAATTGTGGATTTGATTTGGAATTCATTTTAGGATTTAAACAATGATGATGATGAGTTTTTATTGGTTTTTTATATTTCATAACATCTAGCTATTTTCCCTCTTTCTAAGGGGGAGATGGAGTTTATGAAACATTCATGAATTAAACAATGATTTGCTTGATTAACAATGCAGTTTGGTTTATTTGTGAGGTATGGTGTTTAATGCTTTCAATTGACTAGCCATCTATTGATTTATCATGTATGTAGGGTTTGGTACTTGGGAGAGGTAACCTTGAATAGGATCTAGGCTTCACAACATAAAATCATAGATGACTCGGGAGAGCTTCTAGGTTTTATTAAATCTTCACAGAGAATCATAGAACTTAATGCATTCCCATTATCAAATTTTTATAGAGATATTGAAATCAAGATATTGGAAATAGATACTTGGCCTAGCACTTAGGAGAGGTGGCCAAGTGAATTAGGATCCTCGGTTTATGAACAAATGCAATGATTAATCGGTAATGAGTTGAAAGCACCATGAACAAGTCATAAATGAAATCAACCCTCTAAAGTTTTCATACATTGTTTTATTCTATTTGAAGATCCTTGATTTTATTTGTTATTTAATATCTTGTTTATTGGTTGTTCAGATAAAGTTAGAATTATGTATAATGATAGCTAGTGAGTAATTGGAATACCTAACCCTTGTATATACAACACTCATTCATCACTATACTATAAAACTTAATATCGTACACTTCAGATATAATTTATAATGAATAGTACCTAAAGCAGTTTGTAATGTAGTAAATGCAACTCATTCTCCTGATGCTAAATTAGTGGCACCCAAGAAGCAATGGGTACCAAAGTTTTTTACCACTAACCCACCTATACCCATTCCCAAATGGGTACCAAAATTTAAAGCCTAACCTTGTTTATGTGGGTATGCTTGAGAGCCACAAGCAGTAACACGTGGTGTATTGATAGTGGTTGCTTAAGGCACATGACAGGAGAGAGGGAGTTGTCCACAGAAGCAAAAAATGGTAGGATAGTTACCTTCGGGGATAATGGAAAAGGTAGAGTGGTTGGAATTAGTAATATCGACCAACTACAGTTTACTACTATTTCAAATGTTTTGTTAATAGAGGGATTGAAACATAACCTACTAGGTGTGAGTCAGTTTTGTGATAATGGTTACAATATTATGATACAATCTCAAATTTATTTGGTGTTAGATGAGTCAAACTCAGTTGTAGTATTGGTAGAAGGTGTGAAAATGTATATGCTATAAATCTGTGTGATATCCAATCCAAATGTCTTGTTGCAAGAAATGATGAATCCTTGTTGTGGCACAAAAGATTAGGACATGCCAACAAAATCACCATTGAAAAGACGTATAATAAAGATCTTATTGTTGGCCTACCAAAACTAAAATTTGACAAAAGTGAGTTGTGTGATGCTTGTTTGAAAGGAAATTAAGTAAAAGAATCATTCAAATCTAACAAAGAGGTATACACTACTAAACCATTTTAGTTGATACACATGGATTTTGTTGGACTAACAAGAACTAAGAGTCTTGGAGGGAAACATTATGTATATGTCATTGTAGATGACTTTTCTAAATTTACCTACATAATATTTCTCACTTCAAAAGATGAGGCTTTTATACTCTTTGAGGTCTTCACCAAATATGTGCGGAATGAACAAAGTTCTCATGTTATTGTCATAATGAGTGATCATGGTGGAGAGTTTGAGAATCATAGGCTCACTGCTTTCTATGAAAGTAATGACATTCTTCAAACTCTCTCCACACCAAGAACACCCCAACAAAATGGAGTAGCAAAGAGGAAAAATGGATCCTTTGAAGAGATGGTAAGAATAATTTTGAGTGAATATGAATTGCGTTGAAACTATGAATACTGCTTGCCATATTATTAACAAAATCTATGCTAGGTTTATACTCAATAAAACTCTATTTGAATTATATTATGATAAGAAGCCAAACATTTCATATTCTATACTTTCGGTTGTAAATGTTTCATTCTTAACAATGTAAGGAAAATCTTGAAAAATTTGACAATAGATCTGATGAAGGTATTATCCTTGGATATTCAATTATTAGCAACACATTTAGAGTCTACAACTTGAGGAATAGGACTGTTGAGGAGTCTGCATGTTAAGTTTGATGAAAGTACTAACCCTTCAAAAAGAGTTAGTAATTTTGATGATGAGATAGGTGACGTTACAATAGTTGTGGAGAAGATGAAGTTGCAAACTAAAGAAAATGATGCTCCAAAATTAGAGGTAGTATTGGATGAAGTGGAACTATTCATAATTGAGGTAGATGATTAAGGTAATACTTCTCCTCTTAGAGATTAGGTTCATGCATGCTCATCCTGAAAACTAGATAATTGATGATGTGTATGATAGAATTCGGACTAGATCCTCTTATCACTAAATATATGATAATTTAGCTTTTATTTTTCAACTAGAGCTAACTTGCATAGAGCAAGCATTAACATGAAAACTAGATTATAACTATGCAAGAAGAATTAGACTAGTTTAAAAGAAATGATGAGTGAGCATTAGTTCCAAGACCAGACCATCAATCTGTGAATAAATTAAATGAATCTAGAGTTATTATAAGAAAATAAGGCAAGATTAGTAGCAAAGGGGTACTATCAAGAAAAGGGGATTGATTTTGAAGAGTCATATACCACTATTGGTAGGATAGAAGCTATTAGAATATTACTTACTTTTGCATTCTTTATGAATTTCAAATTATATCAGATGGATGTAAAGAGTGTATTCTTGAATGGTTCATAAATGAAGAGGTTTATGTAGAACAACCCCTGAGTTTGAAGACCCTTATGATCTAGGTCACATCTTTAAACTAAAGAAAGCCCTTTATAGTCTCAAATAGGCTCCTAGAGCATGGTATGAGTGGCCAAGTAAGTTCTTAATTGAGAAAGGATTTACTAGGGATAAAGTAGCTACCACACTCTTCAATAAGCATGACATAAATGACACTTTGATTGCTCAAATTTATGTTGATGATATTTTTTTTGGAGCTAATACTGAAAAATTATGTCAAGAATTTTCTAAGGTCATGCAGGGAGAATTTGAGATGATCTTGATAAGAGAGCTAAATTTCCTTTCGGAGTTACAAGTCTAACAAATGAAAGAAGGAAATTTCATTTGCCAAGCCAAGTACGCCATGGAGCTCCTAAAGAAATTTAAGCTAGAAGATGGAAAGCCATTTGGGACTCTAATGAGCACATCCATCAAGATGGACAATGAGGAAAAGGTAAATCTATTTGTCAAAAGCTATATAGAAGCATAATAGGATCTCTATTATACTTAACTTCTAGTAGACTAGACATCATATTTAGTATTTGTATATGTGCTTGATTCCAGTAAGATCCTAGAGAATTACATCTTATAGATGTTAACAAAATATTTAGATACCTTTTAGACACACTAAACCTTGGTTTGTGGTATTCAAAAGGTTTAAATTTTAAGTTAGTATGGTACTCGGATGAAACTTTAGTTGGCTACAAATTGGATATGAAGAGTACGTTAGGACTTTGTCAGTTTCTAGGAAGCATGATCATATCATAGTTCTTAAAGAAATAGACATCTATTGCACTATCAACTACTGAAGTTGAGTATGTAATTGCAGGCAGTTGTTGTACTTAGATCCTCTAGATGAAACAATAAATAAGTGATTCTGGTTTAAAGTATGTTGATACACCCATTAGATGTGATAATACCAGTGCATAAATCTAACAAAGAATCGAATTCTTCACTTTAGAATTTAGCATTTAGAGGTTAGACATCATTTTATTAGAGATCACAAGTAAAACCACAATATCTAGTTGGAATATGTACCAACTAAAGATCTGTTAATAGATATTTTCACTAAGCCACTCCCAAAGGATAGATTTTGTAAGATTAGAAGGAATCTAGGCGTATTAGATCCATGTGCATAGATTGCTTATTATATGATTGTTTTATGATGTTTAGTTATATGATCTTTATGATGAACTTTTAAATTTGACTGCATGAATTTTACATGTTAATTGTGATTTATATCATTTAGATAATTTTAGAGGTCACTTCAAAAACTCTAAAAGAGTTTCAAATTTCTTCCACACTTAAATTTTAATTTTTTGAAATTTCTTTCGCCTTCAGATGTTCTAAAACCTCACTACAAAACCTCTAAAGCTCGAGCTTAACTAAATTTTAGAACCTTTCAATATAACTTCTTACCTTGGAAGTATTTCAACACCAGTTGAAACATCTTTAGAACCTTTGAAGTTATAATTTTAGAGCCTCTTAAATTCAAAAAACCTCTTAAACTCCAAATCTCCTAAAACCCTCATTTTAAAAGCTCTAAAACTCTAATACTAAGCTCTAAAACATCTCTTCAGACTCAACGATTCAAAAACCCACTTGATTTAAACATCGTCTACCCATTTGAATCAACACTATTCCATTCCATTTCGAGAAACCCTCATTCCCCTTACTCCAAAGCCTTTTTGCAACCCTTTTTCTTCATAAAACCCTAAACCCTTCTACTATAATGACAAGAACAAAGAGAACAAGTAAATTAATAGGGTCAGCATCCATAGATTCCAAAAATAGAAGAATAAGAAGGGAAGACTTTAAGGAGGAAAACCCTACAAAGAGAGGGAGGTTCGAAAATTACATTCTTGAGGTAATTTTTAGAAATTGATAGTCTGCATATACTAGATTTGTGAAAAAGTTTGAGAATAAAAGGTAGTTTGAGGTAGAGTATTTGCCTTTGAAGTTTTTGGGGAGAATAACTTAAACCTCGATGTATGTACATGGATTCAGTTTCAAGTCTAGAAAGAAGTTTTTGGCTATAAGAATAAATGTTATACTAGGATGGTTAGAGCCGTAGTTGGCAACTGCAATTCCAACACTCAAAAGTCATGGATAGGAGACAAAGAAATAGATTTATCATCTAAAAGCATAAAAGAAGCATTTAGTTTGATTGGGACTAAAAGGCAAGAAATTGAGTGGCCATCAACTAGAGTTGAACTATTTTCAAAGCTAATTATTTGCATGTTAGTCGTCTAGATCTAGACCTCAAGTTGGCTCATATCCTAATCATCAATAACATCCATCCAAAGATAGGAGAAACTAACCAAATTTCAAAGAAGGATGCCAAGATATTGTGGGCAATGAAAAATAAGAAGGTGGATCTAGCTCAAACCATGCTAGACCACCTATACCTAGTCAAGACAACCATAAGATTTCCACTTCCTTATGGAATGACATTTTTCATATTCTTAAGGATGGCTGGAGTGGCTTTATATAAAGAAAAAGGAGAAGAATTTAAAGAAATTGACATGGTGAACCAAGTCACCTTGAAGAGAATTGGTTTTAGAAGAACTACAAAAGGATGATTTCAGACAAATGGAGAAAGAAGAAATTGCCGCCTAGACATTCATACACAAAGTTAGAAGAATGGATTAGTCTAAGGATAAAAAGGCAACACAAATTGATAAGGTAGTGCAATTTCAGCTAAACCAAGATAAACAAATCAAGATTGAAGAACCAAGAAAGTTGCAAGAATAAACCCCTTTTGTTTCTTGAAGTGCGAAGAATAGTTAAAGAACTTTGCCTCGCCTTTAGATCAAAAGGTCATCTGTCATAATAGACAAAGTATTAGCCAAAGCAAAAGATGAAGTAGAAGCTACACATTGAACATGGACAAAGCTGAATAGACAAAGTGCTGCTTGGATCGAAATGGGCTTCAACAGACAAAGGCATGATTGTCTATAACTTACAACAAACAAATGCGACATGCAAAGTATTCTATCCAAGATAAAGAACACTTGATTTATTGCTTACACTAGATGAATACTAAACTTCATCTGCTTGAGAAAGTTAAAGTTAGGTTCATCTAGCACCTTCAACAGACAACAAGGAATAAAAGAAGAAAATCACATTGTGTCTATTAGTGCAAGACTAAGCAAACTTTGTCTTTCACCTCCAACAGACGATGAAGAATAAAGGAAGCACATCCCATTTCATTTGTTTGTATAGAAGGAAATGTTTGTCAATCGATCAACCTATCTTTGTCAGTGCCATCTAGAGTTAGCCTGTTATCTAGAACAAACAAAGCACATTTATGAAGGATGGATCAACAAACAAATCTTCTAGTGAAATTCAGGCAGACAAGGATGAGTTTGTCTATCAGTCAGTTCAACTTCATTTGTCCCATTCAAAGTTCATCTGCTACTTGCAATAAACAAAATTATTCTTATGGAAATTCAACTGGCAGACAAACCTTGAAAGAACTTGTTTATAACTTATAGTAGACAAATATAGATAGAGAGAGGTCCTGACTTGTCAAAGGGAAATCAATTTATGTGACTAAACATACAAATGGCATCTACACTCGAGCCGTCATTGTGCAGACTTATATCAATCACCATTTTTGTTAATAAGCAGTGCTGCAAGACTTTCAAAGCTGGACAAGTCAAATAAGGAATACCTTTTAACATAGCTCATCCTCCTCTTTGAACAGTGATGCAATAGCTCAAAAGAAATTAGAAAGACCCAAACTTCAATGGTAGAAAATTCAAATGGTCTTATTTATTCAATGCTGCTATCATTTCTGCATTCAATAGAACCCATCTTCTACAATGGTCAAAAGTATAAAAAATCTATTTAAGGAGAAAATGTGGGATAATTCAGAGGTGGTAAAGGAATACTTATCAGATGATCCTAACCTTATGCAAATCCTTCCACCCATGGCCAAGAGCTTAAACCGTTATCTATTTTTCATGAGGTTTAATCTACTTATCTTTATGGTCATTGTCTTTACATTATGGGAAGATTTTCTGTATTACATAGAGCTAAGTGAGAGATCATATCTTCCCCTATGCTTCATTATAATACTTTGTAAAGTGTTTGTTTTTCTGAAAAATCAACAAGTTTGCTGTTGATCTTTGAAACCTGTGAGTTTGTGGGGAGCTCACAAAAACCACGTTGTAATGAGTTATTGGTGAACTCAGAATAACCATCAAGTTTGCTTGTGACCTTTAAGACTAGTGAGCTTCTTGGTAAGCTTATAAAACCAGAAGAGTATCAGGAATACTTGCTTATGCCCCCCTAGAGTTGGAATCCAGAAAAAGTGTTGGGGACACTTATGTATTCCATTGTAGGGGTATAGTGGAACCCAAGGCAAAATGAGTGTGTGCTCTTGGAAGAGTGGATGTAGGCACAGGATCCCAAACCACTATAAAGGTTTTGTTGTTTATGTGTGTGTTTGTTTTATTTCTCTACAATTTACTGTTCTATTATTCATCTTATATCACACCACACATAAGCACGAAAAAAGAGAAATGATCTAATAGGGGTTAAACAATGAACTTTTGTTTATTCAATTCACTCCTCCCCTCTTGGGTTAAGCCATTCTATGAGACTCTACAAGTGGTATCAGAGTGGGCTAGATAAACAATTCTAGTGATCCGTTTGGCTTACCCATCATAGTATCTAATTCATTGGTTTAAAATGAATCAATTCGAGTTATGTTTGCAAATGAATGAGATTTTTGCTCTATACAACATCATCTAAGGAGGATGAAAAGTCATGAAGCTTGAGAAGTGTTTGGTAATTCATTAATAGGTAAGAAGGCCCCCTTCTGGGTTGATTAAATGGGGAATTGTCCCTTTGTTTGAATCTAGGCTTAATGTTTTGGTTCTGGATAGTGAGTATCCCTTGGATAAAAATACTTGGTGTGTTTTTTATGATACTAAGTGTATTTGTAGGGGATTGAGGATATCCCATTTATTGTGATCAAGTATGTTTAGATCATGTGTTATGTTTTTATTATTGATATGTGACATGAATCAAATGACCATATGACATTGTTGTATAGTTGGATAGCTATTTGGGATAAAGATTATCTTGTGTTGGTAAATACAAATGAAGTCATTATGTGATATGAATATATGGATGAATGGGGATGACGAATATCCCATTGTACAAAATGTTGTTGATGTTGTGAGATAAATGTGAATGACTTGTATATTGAAAGAGGAACTATACATGTTTTGGATATGATATAAATGTATGCGCTTGATTATTGATTATTGATTTCTATTATTTTTTCCTACTTACTGAGTTGTCAGGTCTCATGCCTTCTTGTTTAAATTTTTAGTAGAAAGATCAAGCAAGGGAGCTATAGTAGATATTAATTGAGTTTGTCGATTATACTATATTTTGCAAAAATTGGAATCTATATAATTCACAATTGTAATAACTTATTAGAGATGTATCCTATTTTGTAAAAGATGAATGTATTGGCGTGTCATAATAGTACCTACATATGATATGGAGTAAAATTGTAATTATTGTCATCATGGGGTGAGGCAGTATCTAGGTTGTGGATAAAATGGGCCAGTTTAGTAAGTATTTCTAATGCTTTATGATTCTTAATTTAATTATTATATCTCATGATGAATGTATAGGATTATGTTTTATATTACAAATTTTGAGTATAAATATTAGAAATTGATTTGAATAACGTATATCAATTTTAGATTTGGTAATTCAGGGCAGATTTTGCCAAATATTTTGCAGAAGTTCCCATAAAATTAGGGAATTTGGAGGGGAGATAATGAAATGTATAGGTGTAATAGAATGGGAGTCGAGCATCCCCACCCTAAAAGTGAGGAAGTTAGAGTAAAAATAAAGGATAAAAAGGCAGGGTGTGACACAACAATAATATGACGTTTATGCTATGGGAAACTCATGTATACTGCTATCCATGAAGTGGATAGTAGCATTCTTCATGATTGAGTTGGGTATTTTTGTGAGTGATGAATTGGGTAGGTATTTAATTGAATTAAGGGCTTAATCAAGTCATTGGTAAGGGTGTTTAAATGCCAATTATGTTGAATATTATTGTGAATGTAATCAACCTATTGCACATTGCTGAAATTGATAATTTGATTTATGTATGTTAGGTGTTTGATGAAATGACTCTATTAGAAGTAAAGTATGTTTGAATGATTTCATTGTAGCCGCTAATTGGCCATTAATTAGGCATTAAGACAAGGTATTGAATGCAATTAATCAAATGGTTAAAAGGGATCAAATTTGGGCAACAATAAAGAGGACAATAGAGTGAAAAGTTGCGCATAAATGCTTTAAAAAGGAACCCCATAAATGGACAACTATGTGGGTAGATTTTGGGTATTTAATAAAATAATAATAAGATGAAAATGCAATTAACATGACAACTTTATTGGACTCTTTGACATATTTTTGGGCTTATTTGGAAAATGCAATTAACATGAAAGTTGTATCCATTGAAGTTTTCTTTCCAATATTTTAAAAATAAGGACATTTAGACATCTTATGTGAAAGTCATGATAAATATAGTAACACTATGTTGGACAACATGACCTTGCTACCACAAGGAGTTTTTCTGCCATGGCAAGCCTCCAAAAAATCCACTTTTAGGCAAACAAGGAGACCTTGTCTTGGCAAGGTGATTTTCTACCATGATAAGGGTTTTGAAAATGTATTTTTTTGACCCTACAGCGAGACCTTGTCATGACAAGACTTTCCCCTGCTGCGGCAAGGGTTCTATGAAGTGTCAGAGCATCGAAAAAATATGATTTTTAAACCCCCAAACTCCATTTTCTTTTATTTTTTCTATTCAATTTCCTTCCGTACTCCCAAACTCCATTTTGTTTTATTTTTTCTATTCAATTTCCTTCCGTACTCCCAAACCCTTTATCCTAAACCCCATTTAACCAATTTTCTTGCTTGATTAGTTAGGAAACAACTTGACTTAGGGGGGTAATCATGTTGGCATGTTTCTCAGCTTGGGTTTTGAGGATTTGGATTGTGAGAAATGGAGGCACAATGATTTCTTACAAATGAAAGGGGCTAATGGTAGCTTTGGACATGGATTCTCATTCATGGATGGAAGACACACCTATATTTCATAGTAAGTTATTTCTATTAATTTAATTTGTGATTTTCTATTAACTAGGGTTTCGTATGAACTACAAATAGTGATTTTTGGGCAAATTGGTGGGGATTCATATGTAGAACCTTAGGGAAAATGATTAATCCATGGATAATAGTGGTTTAGAACAGAATTGGGCATGAGAATTTGGGGTTTGCTCTGTTAGGGTTTGAAGTAAACTATGACGAGTAACTTTTGGTAGGAATAGGATATGGATAAATGTGAGAATCAGCGGGAAGATAATTAATTGGTTAATTGTAATGTTTTTGACATGCTTTAGATGTGAGAAAATTGAATTATGTTGTGATCCATGAAGAAAATAGTAATCGAAGCGAATAATAGATTTGGGATTTCATATATAATGACACTATGCAATGGTTGGAATGGATTAAGAACCTAATTAACTTAGTGTTACGGCAAATTCAATGTTAATTGAGTTGTAAAGTGATTACGTATAACTGGAAATGAAATTTAGAGGTTATGTCTTAATGAAAATGTTAAGTTAAGAGATGTATTTTATATGTTTGATGAATTGCTTCAATAAGAAACAAAGTGGGCTTCAATTTATGATATATATGATATATGCAGGGCCAATTTAACTTGAATTTGGAATCAAAGAATTTAAAGAATTATTTTGGTGTCGTGCTATGATTCTACACTAAAGTAAGTAGGCTCTTTCTTTTGGCTATATGAAATAATTCATTTGTTTAACTGGGCAATTGTGTTTTGGTTGGGGATACTGCATATTCCCATACTTCCTTATTTATGATATATATTTAGATGGAATTACTCAATGTTTTATTTATGAGAAGGTCATTTGATTGTTGAGGAATAGTGAAAATGATTTATAGAAATGATATTATGATTTGTAGAAATTGATAAAGTTGATATGTATGTATGAAGTATATTGGCATAATTGAATGCAATTATTTGAGATTAAATTGATAATGTAAATGAGGGTTTCATGAGTATAGATTTTGATTATTTGGATA
>JAYJMB010054104.1:0-28211 GCA_036873735.1 Pouteria campechiana
CGGGGCCTCCCCAAAAGGCGCCTCGATGGACTATCCAGGACCTCCACTTATAGCCCAGGACTTCCTTCCTTGGCTTTTCGATGTGGGAAGTGTCACACCAATCTATCATCAACTAAGTATATGAGCATGCAGATACTAAAGAGGATGAGTACTCAGCTTGGATAGAGCAAGGACCCAATTATGATGCCATCATCTCTTACCTTACTAAATCTAGCAGTATGTGGAAGACCCAAAACGACAAGATTTTTAGTTTTCCAAGAGGTCACTTGGAGGCAACAAGTAAGGCTTGTCACTACTTCATATTAACTAAATTTTTGCCATCAAATCATGTTTCTAATGTGACAAGAGAGTGAGCCCTTCTCAATTATGCACTTCAAACAGGACTATCCATCGATGTGGGCCAGGTAATCAAGCATTCTATCATTTCTTTCATCATAGGGAGGCTCACAGTGGACTAGGACATCCTTCACTTATCTGCCAATTGTGCTTGATGGTTGGAATTCCTACCTCATCTGCAACCCCAAGTTCTTCCCAATAGAGACCCATGAGGAAATCTTCTTCTAAAGAACCCACTCCGGCTAAGCTTGAATCACGCCTAGTGAGAATTTACTCTTAGCACTGGCAAATGATGAAAGAGCAGTAGTAAAAGTTCAAATATATGGTGGACCACAACAATGCACTGACTTCCATGTTCCAGAGTTGCAACATATTACAAGGTGATAGCTAAATTATTTCCCCACTCCACAAACATTTCCTGATTATGTAGAAGAATATGAGAGTCAAGAGGAAGGCGATAGCTCAGACGAATGATCCGATCCGTTTTAGGGAAGTCCTTGTTTTCCATTATTTTATTCCACATTGAGGACAATATTACTTTCAAGTTTGGGCGTGTTAGTATTTTGCTTATAGATGTGTTTGTCTTGGCTTATGATATGTGTGGTTTATCTAGTGTTTATGGTGTGTGTTTGGATAGTTTATGTGTTATGTTTGGATTAAAATCTCAATGTTGAATTCTTTATTTGATTGTGGTTATGTTTGGTTTTAAAATCATACAAAAAAGTATAAATAATAAATAATAACAATAATAAATATAGATATATATATATAGGTATGTTTGTGTGTTTTGAACATTGATTAAGGTCATCATACAAAACCAATGACATATATATATATATGTGACATTTGACAATGGTTAAGTTGAAAATGATAGAAATCACTATTGTCTGCATGCTTGACTTGATTCTTTGTCTAATTTGCAATAGATTCCTTATACATATTGATCACATTGACTTAGCTATTTCTTTTGAAGTCTTTGAATACTTAGCATAAGTTTAGGAAACTAAGTATGCATTGTTCAATTTGAATTCTAGAATTCATTTAACTATAGTTGAGATAAGCATTAGATGAGATAAAAAAAAAACAAGAGTGAAAACTCATTATTTCTAGGGGGGATTACATCTCTCTGAATGGAAAAGAAAATAAGGTTCAGGATGTGGTAGTAAAATTCAAGAAAAGAAGGTAAAAAAAATGATGACGAATGTGATAGTAATAAAGCCCACAAAAAAGAAAAATATCAAATGCTCATCTAAAGTAATCTCTTTGGTTTAATCTATGAATTATTAGGGTTGCATTGGATATGTATTATTTAGTTGCTTGAATGAATTTAAGTGTGAAAAGATGTAGATTGAAATGGCTATAATTTTTGCACATGCACATGGAATCTAAGGTGGAAAGGAAAAGGCTCAGGTTGAAAATTAAAGATATATGTGATATCTTGATAGTTTTCTCTTAACTATGCCTATTTTATTAAGGTTTTTGACCAATGACCTAATGAATGACCTAGATCGATGTTCATTGTATCTTTTGTGAGTTTTTTATGTTCTATTTTGCTCGACGACAAACAATTAAGTTTAGGGGTATTTGATATACGAATTTCATTCACTTACATTATATATGTTCAAGCTTAGTTATTTGTAAATCCTTGTTACTTTTACATGTATTTCATATTTATTTGTTAAATTTTTTAGGTGTTTGAAAGATTGGAAAAGAAGAAAAAATGAAAGGAAAAGATAAAGCTTAAAGAGTGGAAGAGATGAAAACTACAAAGGAGCTACAAAACTTATCGAACAAGAGAGAACCCACCTAGTGCTACCAGTGCTAGGATCAGTTATAACCACCTTGTGACTAGCAATTTGGCACCACTAGAGCTCCTTGTGTTTAGTAGATTTTTAGCTAACTTGGTTGGGTGGTTTTTAAGGTAATGAGATAGGGTTTTTGAGAGAATATTTCTACTTTTGTTCTAGGGTTTTTAGAGAGGGTTCTCAGCTCCCTTGAATGGAAAGGATAAATAGTTAAGGTAGACACCATATGCTAAACATCTTATTTTGGTTCATTAGGTTCTTGAGTTTAATGGTTTTTCACCTCAGTTATACTACACACCATAGGTAATTGGAATGAGTAAAAATACTTGATTTGAACCCGCACACTGAATGGTAATAATCATACATTTGAAAGAACGAACCAAAATGAAGAATTGATCCAACATTCCATGAGCAAAAGGGTATCATTTAGTGGTGAAATCAGATCCCTAGACCCTTGCATCTTGTTAATCTCTCTACATTATTATTAGTCATTGATTTTTACCATTCTATTCAGTTTCTACAATTCGATCCAACATTACACCCTATCCATTTAGTTCTAAATACATTCTTTCAAAGAATAGTGTAAATCAGTAACTAAAGCTAGTTAAATTGGTTTGGTCATTCTCTATGGGTCTGACCCTTGCATTACACGTTATGTTGTTATATGTTCATGCACTTGTGAGTAATTATAGTTTGATCTGTTATAACCACCTTGCATCCAACAGGATAGTGCCACTAGCACCCACTCTGGCACCGCCGATGCTCCTTATTTTCAATAGATTTTTAGCTAGATTGGTTAGAGGGTTTTTAAGGCAATGAGATAAGATTTTTTATGTTATCTTATCCACTTCTATTGTAGGGTTATTATAGAGGGTTCTTAGGGGCAGAGCTTTGAAGTTTCTTATCGAGAAGAAGGGAGATTGCAAGTAAGCAAGAGGAAAGAGAGAGGATTTTCTAATTTGTGATGATCCTCTCTAAGAGAGTTGTTTTGATCTCTATTATGAACTAAATCCATCTTTCTAGGGTGAAGGTGTAACCCTATTTGATACTCTTTGTTATGTGGATTGTTGGATATAAATGACTATATGATCTTGTTTCATTCATTATGTTGTTTGTAATGATATGATTCATTTTATTGCTTGATTACCAATATTATGAGTTAACTTGATGATCTAAGCATGGTTAAGCTAGATACTATATGCTAAATCATGAGCTCCCTTAAATAAAAAGGATAGATGGCTAAGGTAGACAGCATATGCTAAACCATCTTATTGTGGTTTGTTATGTTCTTGAGCTTAATGGGTTTCCACTGCAATTTTGCTACACACCATAGGTAATTGAAATGAGTGAAAACACTTGATTTGAACCTGCACACCTAACCGTAATGATCATACATTTGAAAGAATGAACCCAAGTGAAGCATTGAATCCAACATTCCACGAGCAAAAGGGTATTATTTATTAGTGAAATTGGATCCCTAAACCCTTTTATCTTGCTAATCTCCCTACATTATTATTAGTCATTGATTTTTACCATTCCATTTAGTTTCTACAATTTCAATTCAACACTACATAATATTCATTTACATCAAAATACATTCTCTTTAAGGATATTGTAATTTAGTAACTAAAACTAATTAGGTTGGTTTCATCTTTCTCTATGCGATCGACCCTTGCATTGCACACTATACTGCTATACGTCTGTGCACTTGCAAGGAATTATAATTTGAACCATCAATTTTATTTTTAGGATTTTAACTCTAATTATGTCGAGTGATTATATGATTGATTTATGCTCCATCATGAGTAGCTAATCTTCCATTCTAGAGAGGAGATGGATTTTATGTTAATTTCATAGATTAATAAATGAATGGCTTGATTTATCTTGCATTTGGTTTATTTATGATGTGTGGTGTTTAATGCCTTCAATTGATTGATCATTTAATGAATAATAATGTATTTAGGGTTTGACAATCGAGAAAGGTAATCCAGAATAAGATCTATGCTTCATAAGATAAATCTATAGATGACTCAGAAAAGCTTCTAGGCTTTATGAAATTATTCCAGAGAATCCTAGATTTTAATGCATTCCTAATATTCTAATTTTTATAGGGATATCAAAATTAGAATGGTAGGAATAGATACTTGACTTGGCACTCAAGAGAGGGAGTTGAGTGTTGTTGCATTCTTGATATTAAACCAATGAAATGATCACTTGGTAATACATTGAGAACACAATGAATGAAGTATAAATGAAATCAATCCTCTAGAGTTTTCATACCCTGATTTATTCTATTCAAAGCTATACATTTTGCTTGTTATTCAATTATTACTCATTTTTGGTTATTTAGATAAAGTTAAGATTATTCTTTATGAGAGGTAGTGAGAAATTAAAATACACAATCCCTATGGATATGACACTCATTCATCACTATATTATAAAACTTAACGTCAAACACTTGCAGTCGAATTTGTAGCAAACACGTTTTTGGTGTCGTTACTAGGGATTGGCATTATTTTAATTTTTTCCTAATATTATTAATAGATAGTTTTATCTTTAATTTGGATTTTTATTTTCTTTTTTGTATTTATATTCCTTTTGTTCTTATTGTGTAAATTCAATTTCTTTAATTCTAATAACTAAGTATGCAAAATCATAGAACTTCTGATCTAATTCCATTCGATCTAGAAATTGAGAGAACTGTACAAAACATCCAGAGAGCAAAGTGAGCTAGACCATGAACATTAGTAGAACTAGAGCAAAATGAGCAACCAATTCTGAATTAGTAGGCAAATCAGAATCCATCGAGGCCAATAAGGGACTATTTTAGGCTGATGGTTAATGAGTACTACTCTGGTATCACTCGTCCAACCATTAATGCAAATAACTTTGAGTTGAAGCCAGCATTGATGAACATGGTCTAGCAGAACCAATTTGGGGGAGCACAAAGTGAAGACCCTAACATCCATCTAACTATGTTTTGTGAGATTAGTGACATAGTGAAGATGAATAGAGTACTAGATGATGCATTCTGATTGTGGCTTTTTCCATTCTCATTGAGAGATAAGGCCAAAGGTTGGTTGCAGAGTTTACAACCGGGAAGCATGACTACATGGGAAGAGATGATGAAGAACTTCCTAGCAAAGTTCTTTCCTTCGGCCAAGATAGCTCAACTACGAAGTGAGATTGGCCAATTCAAATAGATAGACTTCGAGCCACTTTATGAGAACTTGGAGAGATTTAAGGATTTGCTTAGAAGATGTACACAACATGATTTTCCAGACTGGCTATAGATCTAGCTGTTCTACAATGGGTTGAATAGCCAAACAAGTACCAGAGTTGATGCTACATCTGGAGGCTCTCTAATGGCAAAGACTGCAACTGATGTATATTCATTATTGGAAGACATGACTTCCAATACATTTCAGTGGCCAAATGAGAGAAACATGGTGAGGAAAGTGTTAGGTTGTCTCGAGGTGGACCAGATCTCAACTCTAACTACATAGATATCATCCTTAACACACCAACTAGCCATTGCCAATTCAGCATCTAAAGGAATATCCAGTGCAGGAGAGCCCTCTTCTTCTCTACCAATTGAGGCATATATAGCTGTAGATCCAAGCAGAGAAGAAGTGTAGTATGTCAACAATAAGGGCAATAATAATTTCATGGGGAACAACATGCAAAACCAATATTATCCTAGAAGTTGAAGGAATCAGTATAATCTTCATTATGGTAATACAAGGAACACAATGAACTATCCTTCTGGGTGTCAACCTTCACACCAATCTCAACCACCAAAACAGAAAAAGCCATCTCTCAATGACCTCATGAGCACTTTTGTGACTGAGAGTCAGATAAGGTTTTCTAGCAATGAAGCAGACTAGATAATATTGAAACAACAATGGGCAACATTAGTACTTCTATCAAGTCTTTGGAGATGTAGATTGGGCAAATTGCAAGCTCTTCTAACAACTCAAATAGGGGTAATTTTCCAAGCAACACAGAGAAGAACCCAAGGGAGTACTGCAATGCCATAACTCTAAGGAGTGAAAGAGAAATTGAAGTACTGAAGATGCAAGGAGAGCCATAATCCTCCTTAGAGGTAGAAACTAGGATGCAGCTTAAGGAGAGAGAGAAAGGGAGAGAGAGAGGAAGAAGTAATGCAAAAGTAACCAAAAAGGGAAGACTACCAACCGGAGAGGATCACATTTCTCAACAATCTTCCTATCTTGCAACCCAAACTCCCCTTCCCACAAAGATTTCAGAAAAAAGAAGATAGATGAACAGTTCAGTAAGTTTCTTGAAATCTTTAAGAAATTTTAGATAAATATTCCTTTTGTAGAAGCTTTGGAGTAGATGCCCAACTATGCCAAGCTTAAGAAAGAGATTATGTCTAATAAGCAGAAGTTAGAGGAAAATGAGATGGTGAAGCTGAAAAAGGAATGTAGTGCGATTCTGCAAAGGAAGCTCCCTTAAAAATTAAAGGATCTAGGGAGTTTCACTTTTCCTTGCACCATTGGATATTCCTCTTTTCATAAGGCATTATGTGATTTAGGTGCTTCTATAACTTAATGCCTTTGTCAATTTTCAAGAAACTCAGAGTGGGAATGGTGAAGCTACAACCATTACACTATAGTTAGCAGAAAGGTCTTAGACCTATCCTTAGGGAGTCTTTGAAGATGTATTAGTCAAGGTGGATAAGTTCATCTATCTGATGGATTTCATTATGCTGGACATGGAAAAAGATATTGAAGTGCCTCTGAATTTTAAAAGGCCATTTCTAGCAACTGAAAGGCACTCATCATTGTACAGCGTGGTGAGTTAACCATACAAGTCAATGACGATGAGGTAAGTTTTAATAGTTATTGATCTTTAGATTGTCCAGTTGAAAAGAATACATGCAAAAGGATTTAGGTTTTGCATTCAGTTGTTATTGATGAAAATGTTCAGGAACTTTCAAAAAATTGTGTTGTAGATGCTATTAAGAAAGATTTGATAAGTTTGAAGAAGGTCATGAACCATGTTCTAGTAAGGGATGTACTAAAACAAAAGAAGGAAGGAGAATCATCAAGACAAGGAGAAAATAAAGATAAATCAGAATTTATGCAGATTATTGAATACTATTGTAAGGATAATAAAGAGGCTAGTAAGATTGAAACCAATTTAGATGGTGTAGAGAAACTCAATGAAGGATATGTAGCCGGAAAGGATTGAAGCTCCAACTGGCATCATCAATTGCTACAGCACAAAAATTGGAATGGAAGTGGAGGCCTAAAAAATTCAACAATGCAAATTTTGAGACGAATAATACTCTTCTTGTGATAAATGAGCCAAAAAACTGCAAAAGCAAAAATGAACCTCAAAAACACTGGGTGAAGAAGGAAACAGTCAAACTAATGACTATAACTTAGAACTACCTCTCATCACTTCTCTCTTAGGATTTTTAGTCTTTTTAGTTTTGTTTTGTTTTATCAGTTTGCCTAGTGACTTTTTGGTTTTCTTAACATCAAGTGACTTCCAAAAGCTAAGCACACCATGAATAGCAACCTTCCTCCATTATCAAAGAAGCACATTCTTTCACCAGGGAGTTGCTTTCCCCCCTCGTTCTTTATTTTACACTTTGAGGATAATGTTCATTTTAAGTTTGGGGGAGAGTCTTATTTGTGTTTTGTGTGTCTATTTTATGTTTTGTTTGTATTCAATGTCTATTTTGTTTATACTTCTGTTTAATGTGTGATTGTGATTATGATTTTGTTTTTTTTTTAAAAATCATTTAGAGCGTTGATCAAAGTTCTTATAGGAGACCAATGATGTGAACTAAATTTTTCAACAATTGCTTTGGAAGAAAAGGATGGATGTCAACATAGTCTGTGTGCTTAATTGGAAAGCTTGTCTAATTTATCCTAAATTCCTTACACATTTGTGTGGGTCCTGTAAGCTTGGCTTAACCCAAGAGGGGAGGGATGAATTAGGTTTACAAAAATTTCTTGCTTTACCCTTCTTTGATTACTTTCCCTCCTTTTGTACATGTGTGCAAGTTGTAATGAAATAAGCAATAAAGCAGTTAAATGCAAGAAAGTAAATCAATCACACATGAATAGCATACAATATTTTTTATAGTGCCTCAAGCAATCTTCCCTATTCCACTCTTCCAAGAGGAATCCTCTTCGTGCCTTGGGTTCCACTCTCTCTCTATAATGGAATTACATAAGTGTTCCTTGCATTCTTCTAGATTCCAGCTCTAGGGGGCATAAACTTAGGAATCAATTATGATAACAATCTCTCTAACAATTGACTTGCTCTTCTTGATTCTAGCTCAAGGGGGCATAAATTTAGCAATCGATTATGAGAACAATCTCTCCAACAATTGACTTGCTCTTCTTGGTTGGTCTCTACCATCTAAAGGAATACATAAATGAAAGAAAGAGAAAATTACACTTTGAATGTGTTTCTTGTTGAGCACTGGGGAAAAAGTGATTTGAGTAGCTCTTTTTGGTGCTGAGAATCTTCCCTTTATGTTGTAGAAGAAGGCCTTGGATGAATATTGTGAAGTTGAAAACTCTTGTATAAGTATGAAGAAAGTTTAAGCTCTTGGCTTTTGGTTGCTTAAGAATGAAAAGATTAAAGCTCAAAAGTATCTTGAAAATGAATGCAACAACTACTTAGAAACGTCTCTCCATTTCTCCTTAAATAGATCTTTCGAAAACATGGCCATTAGAGTTGATTTGATGGAGCAATATTCAAATTTTTGACTATTGGGGGTCGCCCGGTGGTATAGCAGGCACCTAGTCCAAGCAGCTATGTGCCAAGTGATATGGCAGGCAGTTGGGCCATGCGGCTATGGTCAATTTCTGGGTTTTTTTTTAAGTGTACCTTTTTGTCTCCTGGCAAGTGGCTGCCATACCGGCTGTGCTTCCAAGTGGTAGGAATAGGCGGCTAGGAATGTGACAGGCGGTTTGCTTTCTAGGCTTTGGTCTTGAGTTATCCGTCTGTCCATTTGTAGATGGTATGGCAGGCTACTGCACTTGGCATGCGGTATGGTAGGCGGCTGTGCCAAGCAGTTGCCGTCTTCCACTTGAGTTTTTGCATTTTGCCACTTTTTGAAACTTTGACATTTTTCATTAAAAGTTGAAATATAGTTGTCCATATATAATTTGCATAAGTTTAGAAATATGGATATAAATTTTGAAAATGTTTTTGTATTTAGACAAACTCTTTCAAGCTTACATTCTTTAGAATATAGAAATGAAACTTTAAGGCACATAATTTTATCTTAACAATCATAAATATGATCCAATGTAGCACAATATTATAAGCCAAGTTAATTGCAATATGGATCATAGTGATTTTCTTCATTTTTTGATAACTTGCAAATATGCTTGCATAATGATTACTCAATTAAAATATATACTCTTCAGGCATACTTGACTACATTTCAATCTTCATAAACTAACAATATCATTAGCATATATCAAGTCTAAAATAAGTTCTTGACTAAATTTCAAGCTTCATAAACTAACAACATCATTAGCATATATTAAGTCTAAAATAAGTTTTGTTGTAATCAAAATCATACACATAATACTAACAATCTCTCCCTTTTTGATAATGACAAAACTTAGAGACTTGTGTCAGAAAAATGTGCTAATGATCCATTTTTAAGCTCCCCCTATCTAATTCAAATTTATAATCCTAAGGAGTTTGACATGTGGATAGGTCATGTCATATATACTTCTCCAAAATTCATAATCAACATGACCAAACATTTTCTTCCCAATTTCTATTTTCCCCAAATCTTTTGCCTCGAAGTCTTCTCTAATTTTCTCCATCTTTTTATCAGAACCAAAAAGGTAGCACACATAGGAGATGGGGAGTAAAGGATAGCATAATCATGAAAATGATAAACTTATTGGTACCACCTGTACCGATATGCAATATGTAATTTTAAACAGAGAATAAGTCTCCAATATCTTCTATTTATCATGAATCATATTCAAATTTTGTACCATCCACACCATTTCTTCACATGCCCAAATATTTTTTTAATTTCTTAAAGGATGGATACCATACAATCATAAACATGAAGTTGAATATATTTTCAACAATAAGAAAAACACATATATAAAAAAATGTAACATTCACACATTATGTAATTTTCATTTAGAAATTTTAAAAATATGTATGCAACTATCAAGCATACATCAATTCATATTTCAAAAATGCATCAAAATCATAATTCTCATCAAAATCATCAGAATGACTTAGAAATATCATTTAAATCATCAATTAAGGCAAAATATAACTGTCATCAGACTTAAATGTAAACCATTCATTACAAATGTATACCAAATCAAGAAATGTATAATTATTTTCTCATAAAAAAATTGGTAATCCTTACTCCAAAATAAAAACATCACAATTTCAATCACATAATTATAGATACACAATCAATTTTTAGATGTTTTTAAGTTAAGCATCCATTGAAATTTTCTTGATTCAGAGTGAGATTTCTATTATTTGATCATTAGGTGATCTTTTTACAAGCTTAGTTTCTTAGGTTCCTCTCTATAGATGGTGGACACAGAAATATGACCATTAAGGCAATCTCCATCAAAATGTCCAAGAAAGGGTGCTCAACAAAGACATTTATTACTACAATTGAATCCATAGGGAGAACCTTAACTAAGATGCAATTATTTAAAATTTTATGCATAGATGGAGCCCTGTTTACCAAGATAAGATCTCCATCTTCCAAAGATCTATATATTTTATCACTAACTAGAGTTCACTATGTTCCTTTATCAAGATCAAACCACTTTTGCTCTTTACATAGCGCTCCCTCATATGATATACATGCAAATTGCAACATTTTTCAAACTTTCTCCATTTCCTTGAATTCACATACTTAGGAATATTTTTTGAAAATATCTTCAAAGATGCTAATTTCACCTAGTCTAAGCTTTGGATCACTAATAGCATTTTAAATTTTAATGCTTCATCCAACGATTCTTCATGAGGATACTTCTTTGATTTATTTAAGATTAGATTTGCAAGAAACATCATTATTACTATTTGTAAGGCATCTCATTATGAAATTTGAATAGAGTGGGTCAATCTAAACTTGATGATCATCAATATAATAGACATTACTTTTCACACTCACTTTTACCACACTTATTCGGCTGTCTTTGAAATTCATAAGCCTTTTGTGTGTCCTTGTATGCAAATTTATTCATATAATAATTCATGCGCCTCATCAATTTAACAAACATCAAAGAATTATATCTTAGTATACAACATAGGATTTGATCACCAAAGAATTTATCAATGCAAGGTAACACAATATATACTAGTCATAAATATTTTGCATTGATTTCCTAGCTCTCATTTTTGGATGCATTATAAGTTTCTCAAATCTGATAATATACATTAGAATTAAGCATTTTCATTTTTCTCTTCAATTTTCAAACTTGGTTTGTTGTTTTGCTTCAGAATAGATTTTTCTCCCTTTTGATTTCTGAGATGCTGTATCTAAATCTTCATGATTACTCAATCTGCAATCCTTTTTTTTAATGAAAAACAAAATGGGATCTTCATAATTACTCTTTGAATCATATTCCTCAAAGTTATTCATTTTACTAATTAGTTCACATGATACTAGGCATATATATAAGGATGCAACTTGCATTTGTATCCCATGAGAATTTTAACTATTTGACAAATGGATCAATCATGCCATAATCCCATAATCTAAGTAGCTCTAGAAAATGATTACTCTGGTTCCAACTAATATTTTGGGTTGTTAACTTACTTGGTAGAATTTTAATCATTTCAAGCATCCATTATCACAAACATATCATTTCATATTATGGTACTTAATATTTCAAATCATCAAACACACATTATTTGAATTTTCTCATTATATGATTCTGATTTAAGCATGCTCAAATATTTTTCATACATCATAGCTATGAATAATAAGAATACTACATATGATGGAATAATTTAGATATGGGCATAATTTTCAAGCATTTACCTATTTCAATTATTTTTCTTAATTGTTTTAATCTCAAGAGTTCAAGCTTTAATGATGATTAAAAAAGTAATGGGTAAGTATGGAATCCCTATTCAAGACCTTAAATCATGATATTTCTCAAACAGGCCTGACTTATGCCTTAGGACTATAATGACATTAAGGATTAATCATTTTATGCATTAATTTAGAATTTCAGAATAATTTAGCTAAAATTAATGATATCATTTCAATTCAAGTTCAAGGCAGTTTAAAGTACATTTCAGAAAGATCAAAAAGAAACATATATATATAATAGTGAATGTATATATTCCATGTACTTGTCAAAACATGTCAAGTTTGTCATACTTATCTCCTTTGTCATCCCATTACTTAAATTCTGAATTTTAGCTCATAGATGATGATGCCAGTCTTGGTTTTTTATTTTGAAACTTGATTTCCTTTCTTTAGCTTGAAGTTGTTGACTGATCTTGATTTCTCATTATTCTTCTTCTTCTTCTATGTGCTCATTTCAAGCTATTCTTGCATATACTTAGAAAATTCTTGCACTTTTTCTTTATTAGCAGAATCAAACAAATGTGATATTTATATAAAAATTTAGTTAGTGCAATTTATTTATTTATTTATTTTTATTCATGATAGTTTGTAGTGATGATAATGAGGCATGCCATTGCATTAAAGCTAATTCTTTAGATGACTATTAGCTAAGATAAATATTTTGCTTTAATCATAGCCACATTAGATTCTTTGAACTAGAATAATTATGAATTACATCTTCAAATAAATATTGACTTTGAGCTTCAAGGGTCCATATGCTAGATCAACTAATTATCATTAGTAATATGAATTTTCAAGTACTCATTATCTAGTGGTTGCCTAGAATTTTAAAATTCTAAATGAATTATATATCTCTTTGGCATACTTATCCTCAAATCATACTGGACATCTAAATATGCATTGTTTCCTCATTCCTAATGGTTTCTAGAGCTATAAAATAAATTTCATTTATTTTGATTTATTCTAATTTATTCTAATTTTAAAATCCTATTTATGAACGAATAAGTCAGTATTAGAGGCAAACAAGTAATACTGTAAATACAGATTATGACAAAATGTAAAGAGATGTAAGTTTGAATAAAATACTTGCACTTACCTTGCTTCCTTGGCTTCGGACTTTCTTAAATGTACTCTTCTTCATCCATTTTCAAGAAATCATTTGTCTTTTGGAGAGGTTTTGTAAATCTTCCTTTCTTCATCTTCTTTCTTCAGTTTGCAACTTTTTGATGAGAGGTGCTCATTTATCCTTTTGAAGAAAGAATATTTCTTCTTCTTCTATTTCTTCTTTATTAATGGTCCTCTATGTCTTTTCTTTCTCTTTTCTTCTTTCTTCATTTCATCACTCCTTGATGAAAAAGGATCACTTGTAGCTTTGAAGGAAGAAAACTTCTTCTTCTTCTTTGTCTTCCTTATTGTTAGTCTCCTTTTTCTTTTCTTTTTCTTTTCTTTCTTATTTCCTTCCTCTTCAAGTTGCTCCCCTTTACCCTAAGAGAAATCTTCACAAAATTTGGCCTCTTCAATGTGAATTTGAGGCTTTGTAGTTGCTTCTTCTTTGGGTTGCTCCCCCTCATCGTATGAGGATTCTTTTGCATCATCCCTTTTTATACATTCCTCATCATCATCTTTGACTTGCTCTAAATTTTTGCATTCAATAGCAAGTTATTCCTCATAAATTTGGCTTTCTTTATTCTTTTCTTCTTCAGTTTCTGCATCATTGATTCCAAAAAAATTTTCTTGAATCTCAATTTTTCTTGAGATTCCTCCCCCCTTAATCTATGGTGGTTCTTTAGTTTGCATTTATATTTCCACAAATTGATTGTCTTTCTTTTCTTCTTCTTTAGGAGGTTGCTCCTCCACTTCGTCATTTTTTGCACTCAATTCAATCTCAGTAACAACATTAGTATCATTTGAGTGCACATTAACTTGCCCCTCAAAAATCGCCTTTAGCTTGTCCAAGATTTTCTTTGCAGTTTTACAAGCTAGGACATGTTTAAAGATGGTGGGGCAAAGAGCATATAATAAGGCATTTTTATCCTTGATATTTGCCTACCTTGCACTCTCTTCATCCTCACTTATGCCAATAAAAATAATTTTCCAAAGCTTAAGGTCATTGGACATGAGATATATTTCCAACCTTGTCCTCCAATATGCATAGTATGATCCATCATAGTGTGGAGGTTGGGTGGTGGAATATCCTTCTCTAAACATAGAGGATGAACATAATGGGTTAGCCATGGGATTGCTACAATTAATTATGTAGCCTGCTCTGATACTACTTGTTGGGTCCTGTAAGCTTGGCTTAACCCAAGAGGGGAGGGGTGAATTGGATTTATAAAAATTTATTACTTAACCCACCTTTGATTACTTTCCCTCCTTTTTGTGCTTGTGTGCAAGTTGTAATGAAATAAGCAACAAAGTAGTTAAATGCAAGAAAGTAAATCAATCACACATGAATAGCACATAATATTTTTATAGTAGTTCGGGCAACCTTCCTTACTCCAGTCTTCCAAGAATACTCATCTTGGTACCTTAGGTTCCACTATCTCTTTATAATGGAATTACATAAGTGCTCCTTATACTCTTCTAGATCTTAGCTCTAAGGGGCATAAACTTAGCAATCGATTATGAGAAAAATCTCTCCAACAATCAACTTGCTCTTCTTGATTCCAACTCAAGGGGGCATAAACTAGTGCTCTTTACACTCTTCTTGATTCCAGCTCAAGGGGGCATACACTTAGTAATCGATTATGAGAACAATCTCTCCAACAATTGACTTGCTCTTCTTAGTTGGTCACTACTAACTCCAGGAATACACAAATGAAAGAAAGAGAAAATTACACTTTGAACGTGCTTCTTATTGAGCGTTGGGGAAGAAGTGATTTGAGTAGCTCTTTTCGATGCTGAGAATCTTCCCTTTGTGTTGTAGAAGAAGGCCTTGGATGAATATTGTAAAGTTGAAAGCTCTTGTGTGGGTATGAAAAAGGTTTTAGCTCTTGGCCTTTAGTTTCTTGATAACGAAAAGATTAAAGCTCAAAAGGATCTTCAAAATGAATGCAACAACTACTTAGAAATGTCCCTCCAATTCTTTTTAAATAGATCTTTCAAAAATATGGCCGTTGGAATTGATTTGATGGAGCAACATTGGAATTTTTGACCATTGGGGATCATTAGGCAGTATGGTAGGCGCTTGGTCCAAGTGGCTATACGCTAGGAGATATGGTAGGTGGCTGGGCCATGCAGCTATGGTCAATTTCTAGCTTTTCTTTCAAGTGCACCTTACTGTCTCCTAGTAGGTGATATGGCAGGCGTCTACCATACCGACTGTGCTTACAAGTGGTAGGCACGGGCAGCTAGGGATGTGACAGGTGGTTTGCTTTCTAGGATTTGGTCTTGAGTTATCTGTCTGTCCATTGGCAGGTGGTATGGCAGGCAGCTGCCATCCTCCACTTGAGTTTTTACAGTTTGCCATTTTTGAAACTTTGACATTTTTCATTAAAAGTTGAAATACATTTGTCCACATATAATTTACATAAGTTTAGAAACATGGATATAAATTTTGAAAATGTTTTTGTATTTAGATAAACTCTTTCAAGCTTACATTCTTTAGAATATAAAAAATGAAACTATGAGGCACATAATTTTATCTTAACAATTATAAATATGATCCAATGTAACACAATATGATAAGCCAAGTAAATTGTAATATGGATCATAGTAATTTTCTTCATTTTCTAATAACTTGTAAATATGCTTGCATAATAATTACTCAATTAAAATACATACTCTTCAAGCATACTTGACTACATTTCAAGCTTCATAAAGTAACAAAATCATTAGCATATATCAAGTCTAAAATAAGTTCTTGACTACATTTCAAGCTTCATAAACTAACAACATTATTAGCATATATCAAGTCTAAAATAAGTTTTGTTATAATCAAAATCATACACATAATACTAACAATTTGATCACACAGCCATTCCTTTTGAATGCATTGAGTACTTAGCAATAGTTACATAACTAAGCATGCATAGTGCAGTTGAACTCTATAATTCATTATAATTAGTGATTGAGACAAAAAATAGATTCAAAAAGAAAAGCATGTATTTAGATTCATCATTTAATTGGGGGAATCACATCTCCATGAATTGAAAAGAAAATAAGTTTGAGGGTGTGATAGTAATACAGCCCAAAAATTTGGGGCGATCACATTCAAAAGAAAATAAATATGAAGAATATCATAGTAATACAACCCATTAAACAGAAACAAGAAGAATAAAGATGAACGAAAGAAAGTAAAACATCATATGCTTATCTATTGTAGTCTCTCTCTTAATTTGTGAATTCTTAGGGTTTGCATTGAATATGTTTTTCTTAGTTGCATAAAATAATCTAAGTATGAAGTGATTTAATTTGGAATGGCTATAACATTTTTTCACATGCACCAAGGAATTAAAGGTAGAAAGGATGATGTTCACGTTGAAATTCTAGACATGAATGACATTCAATGTTTCCTTCTAAGTAATGTTGATCTTCTTAAGGTCTTTGGATATTGAACTTGATCATTGTTGTGTTTGTGTTTATTCTAGAAGTTTATTCTTTATGTTTTGCTCGAGGATGAGCAAATGAGTAAGTTTGGAGTATTTGATAATTGAATTTTATTAACTTATATCTAGTATTGAACAAGCTTATTTACTTGTTGATCCTTTAGAATTTGTATGCATTTCATAAATTTTATATGTTTTTCTAAGTACATTGAAGACTGGAAGAACGGACCTAAACATAAATAAAAATCAAGGAAAAGAGAAGCCTCAAGAAAGGAGAGAATGGACCAAAGAAAAATAAGTAAGAAAGTGGGTAGCAAGGCCAGAGCTGCGATGGCCAACTCCATTGAATAACCTACCATGCAGGCAGCAACTTTGGCACAGATTTGGCACCACAGCGCAAGCGCTCGTGAATTGCGTTATAGAAATTTTTGCTCCCTGACTTTGCACTATAAAACCTAGTTTTGGGGAGTGCTTAGTTAGGGTTGTTGCAGAGTCATTGCGAGAGTTTTTAGGAATTTTTTTATAGGCTTTGAAGAAGAGAAGATCAAGGTCGAAGATCAAAGCAAATGAGATTGATTTTAAGGACTGAAAGTCAAGCTAAAAGGGGAAGATCTTACGCTTTCTTTATTTCAATTACTTTCTTTCTTTGTATCTTTGATTTTATTTTGGGGATTTAAACTCATATTATGTTGAATGATTATTTGATTGATTTATGCTCCATCATGAGTAGCTAATCTTCCCATTCCAGAGGGCAAATAGATTTTATGTGAATTTCATAGATTAATCAATGAATGGCTTGATTTATCTTACATTTGGTTTATTTGTGATGTGTGGTGTTTAATGTCTTCAATTGATTGGCCATCTATTGGATGATAACATATTTAGGGTTTGACACTCGAGACATCTAACCCCGAATAAGCTCTAGGCATCACAACATAAATTCGTAGATTACTTGGGAGAGCTTCTAGGCTTTATGAAATCATCCCTAAGAATCCTAGATTTTAATGCATTCTTAATGTTTTGATTTTTATAGAGATATTGAAATAAGAATGTCAGAAATAGATACTTGACTTGGCACTCAGGAGAGGGAGTTGAGTGTTATTTCATTCTTGATTTATAACTAATGTAATGATCACTCAGTAATATGTTGAGAACACCATGAATAAAGCATAAATGAAATCAATCCTCTAGAATTTTCATACCCTAATTTATTTTGTTCAAAGCTATCCATTTTGTTTCTTATTCAATTATTACTCATTTTAGTTATTTAGATAAAGTTAAGATTATTCATAACGATAGCTAGTGAGAAATTAAAATACACAATCCATGTGGATACGACACTCATTCATCCATATGTTATAAAACCTGATGTCGTACACTTGTGGTTGCATTTGTGGTGAACAGTGTCTAGTCTTGGAATAATAGTCCACACATTAGTTCTTTTAAATTGGTCCAATTCTTCTTACATAGATAAAATCCAATTTTCATCTTCTAAAGCTTGGTCTGTGCAAGTTGGCTCTAGTTGAGAAATGAATGCGATACTGTCACATACTTGGTGATAAGATGATCTAGTTCTAATTCTATCAGACACATCACCAATTATCTAATTTTTAGGATGAGCATGCATGAATATCTAATCTTTGGGAAGAGATGTCTTACCTTGCTCATTTACATCTATTATGGATGGTCGAGCTTCATCCACGGATGTCTCTGATTGTAAAGCTTCTCCTTCTTTTGCTTGCAACTTTAGTTTCTCCACATTTATTATAAGTTTAATGTCTCATCATCAAAATTACTAGCTGATGAGAGAATTTTATTTACTTATATTTCATATTACTTAGATTATTAATATTATTTATCTTTTAGAATTTATGATTTTTTCATTTGATTTTGTGGCCTTTTGTAGGTGCTTTGATTAAGGAAAGAATAGTCTAAACTCAGCATAAAAAGTGATGCAGCTCAAGGATGAAAGAGGAGTGCAAATGAGTAAAAATCAAGTCAGAAAAATATGGGCTATGATAAAAAATTTGGGGCCACAACACCCGGCTCAATCAGAGAAAGATGGAATGTAGCAATTTTTGAGGCCATGGCACCAGATTTTGGCCACCGGTGCCAGCGCCATACAGATTTTCTATAGATTTTTTGCTCGCCTTGTTTCCTACTTTTTAAGGTAATGGAGAGGGTTTTTCAAGGCATCTTCTTACATTCATTTTAGGGTTTTTCCAAGGGTTCTAAGGGGTGGAGCCTTGGTGATTCTTGTAGAGAAGGAGGGAGATTTCAAATAAGCAAGAGGAAGAAGAGATGATATTCTACATCGTGATGATCTTGATTAAGGGAGTTATTTTGATTTTCATTATGAACTAAATCCCTCTTTCTAGGGTGAAGATGTAACCCTATTTGATACTCTTTTTTATGTGGATTGTGGGTTATTAATGACTATATGATCTTGTTTCATTCATCATGTTTTTTACAATGATTTGATTTATGTTATTGCTTGGTCACCAATATTATGAATTAGATTAATTATCTAAGCATGTTAGGGCACACACCATATGCTAAACCATGAGCTCCCTTGAATGAAAAGTATAGATGGTTAAGGTACAGACCATATACTAAACCATCCTATTTTGGTTCATTAAGTTCTTGGGCTTAATGAGTTTTGACCTTAATTATACTATGCACCATAGGTAATTGGAACGAGTGAAAATACTTGATTTGAACCTGCACACCATACATTTGAAAGAACAAACCCAAGATAAGCATTCTAGCAAAAGTGTATCATTTAATGGCAAAATCAGATCCCTAGACCCTTATATCTTGTTATTCTACGTACATTATTATTAGTTATTGATTTTTATAATTCCATTCAATTTCTGTAATTCCTTTCAACATTGCACAATATTCATTTAGCTCTAAATATATTTTTTAAAGGATAGTGTAGTTTAGTAACTAAAATTAATTAAATCAATTTGGTCATTTTCTGTGGGATTGACCCATGCATTGCACATTATACTACTATATGCTTCTACACTTACGAGGAATTATAATTTAAACTATGAAATTTTTGGTGCAATTGCCGAGGAATGGTTCCAAATTAATTTGATTAAGTTAGTTACAAATATTTTTTTATTTTTGTATCTAATTCTATATAAGATTTTTTTAATTGTTTCTTTATTTCTTTTATAGTACTATGAATGAATGAAGGAGATCACTGAATCCAGCTCTATTTCCATTAAACAATCATAGTGACAAAGTAGAAATTGAGACAGAGAGCTTAAGTGAAGGAAAAAAAATTTACATGGCTAACAACATGGAAAATCAAGTAACTCAACAACCTCAACAGCTAATAAAAGGAGTTTACATGCTAATATAGGGATTTTACTTTCATGCATTGTATTGAATGATAATGCTAGGAATTATGAACTAAAGCATATACATTTTAACATGCTTTCATCTTTACATGGTATAGCTGCAGAGGATCCTCTAACATTTATGCATGACTTCTATGCAACCATCCAGACTTTTCCATTGCAAGGGCTAACAGAAGATCAATTACACATGAGATGTTTTCCATACACTTTGAAAGAAGTAGCAAAAATATGGTTCATGACATTAGCTCCAAGCTCATTAACAACATGGTAAGTAGTGTATAATAAATTCATTGGTAAATTTTATTCCCATGCTAAAACTGTAGAGTTGAGAAATAAGATAGCCACTTACTCTGAAATGGATGGTGAAGCATTCTATGAGGTGTGAGAGAGATTTAAGGCAATTTTGATTCAATGCCCTCATCATAGATATCTACTTGAATTACTTAACCAATTTTTCTATGATAGATTGACAATACCTAACAATGCTGTAAGTGGAACCATGAGAGAAAAGACTCTCAAGGAAAATTATAAGATATATGAAATGTTGGGAGAAAATTCTCAATAAAAGAGTGTAAGAGGTAGATCTAGAGAAATTTATGAAATAAACTCTAAATCTGATTCATCTATTTAGATGTTGGAGATGGCTAAGCAAATTAAGACAATGTTCTCCATGATGACGCACTTAAAACAATGACAACCTACCCCAACAGGGGTTTGTTCTTTTCGTGGAATTTCAAGACACTCACATAATGTTTGTCCTTGAAATGAATATTTTGTAGGTGATTCTGACCAAGTTAACGTAACGAAAATGAATTTCTATGACCAGCAACCATGGAATGACCCTTATTCTAATTCTTACAATCCTGGTTAGAAAAATCATCCAAACTTTTCTTGGAACAATGATAGAAATCAAAATCAAGCTAGAACGTTTTTGCAACCACAACCAAAGAAGCCTATGCTTGAAGAAACCATGCAGAGTTTCATTCAAGTAACACAAACCCAATTCCAAAATACCGCAACTAAATTTCAAAACATTAATTCAAGTTTTCATAAGATGGAGGCATCTATGAAAAAAGATGGAGACATAGTTGGGACAAATTGCAAAAGCTGTACAAAGCCACACACCAAGAAAATTGCCCAGCTAGCCAAAGCAAGTAAAAGCAATCATGAAACTGGGAATTGGAAAGGTAATTGATAATAAAGTTGGTGAAAAAATTGATAATTCAATTATTTTTGTAGGATTGGAGAAAGGGAAGAAAAAGGAAAAGGAAGAAGTGCATTCAAGGAAGGCAATGTTTCCAGTAGTTGACCTCAAATCAACTACAAAGCACCTCCACTGTATGATCCTCCAGTCCCTTTTTTAGGAAGGTTGAAGCAAAGCAAGTTCGATAAGTCATTTGTAACATTTATGATATCTTTTCCAAGGTTAATGTCAATTTGCCTTTGCCTGACATGATAAAGAACATGCCTGCTTATGCTAAATTCTTGAAGGAACTAAACATAAGAAAGCATAAGTATGAGCCATATGAAAAAGTTCTAGTTTCAGAAGCAGCCAATGCAGTCTTGTAAACAAACCTTTCCCCAAAACTTAGAGACCCAAGTAATTTCTATATCTCAATCACTGTTGGAGGGACAAACAAGGTAAAGGCAATGCTAGACTTAGGTGCAAGCATTAATTTGATGCCTTATTCTATTTATTTACAACTTTGATTAGGAGAATTGAAACCTACTACAATGTCTCTACAACTTGTAGATGAATCAGTTAAATATCCTAGAGGTATTATAGAGAATATTCTTGTGCAGATTGATAAGTTGATTATTCCTACAGATTTTATTCTGCTTTATATAGAGAGAGAAGTGTCTATTCTTCTAGGACACCCATTATGGAAACAACCAAGACAATCATTGATGTGCAGAATGGGAAGTTGAAAATGATCGTCTAAAATGAAATTGTAGAATTTTTTGTTTACAATTCTCTACTATTACCTTTAGATCCTAGTGGTTGTTTTTAAGTTAATGAATTGGACTCACTTGTATTATCAACTTCGGTGCAGGAGGAATAATTGATAAACTAGAATTGGTACTCACTATAGATGGATTGGAAGAAGATGAAGAAATGATAAAGTTGAAAGAAGAACTAGATAGTGCAGAGCAAGTTAGAGAAGGGGAAGTTTCCAATGAAGGGTTGTTACAAGTAAACCCAAAAGTGGTACAATCAATTGCTACGTCACCCCAACTGGAATTAAAGCAATTACCTCAAAACTTGAAATATAAATTTCTTGGTGAAAATAATACTCTTCCAATGATAATTGTTGCTGACTTGTCTATTAATGAAAAACATAAATTGATGAATGTGTTGAAAGAGCACAAAGGGGCTATAAATTAGACCTTGCCAGACATCAAAGGAATTAGCCTCACTGTGTACATGCATAAAATCTTATTGGAAGACAATGCAAAAACTTCCAGAGAAGCTCAAAGAAGACTTAACCCACACATGAAGGAAGCTGTTAGAGTTGAGGTGATCAAATTGTTGGATGCAGGCATTATCTACCCAATCTCTGATAGTAAATGGGTAAGTCTAGTACGTGTCGTACCAAAGAAATCTGGTCTTTCTATTTTAAAATGACAATAATGAATTGGTACCAATGAGAATGACCATATGGTGGCGAATGTGTATTAATTGTCGGAAATTCAATCTAGCCATAAGAAATGACCACTTTCCTCTCCCTTTTATTGATCAAATGCTTGAAAGATTGATAGGTCATGCTTACTATTGTTTTCTGGATGACATTTCAGGTTATAATCAAGTTCTCATTACCCTAGAAGATTAGGAGAAGACCACTTTCACCTGCCCATTCAAAACGTTTGCCTATCGAAGGATGCCTTTCAGTTTGTGTAATGCCCCTACAACTTTTCAAGTTTATCTTTTTTGATATGATTGAAAAGTTTATTGAGGTGTTTATGGATGATTTATTTGTCTTTGAAGATTCATTTGATGATTAACTTAATAACTTAAGATTGGTGCTTAGAAGGTGTATTGAGATGAATTTGACACTAAGTTTGGAGAAGTGTCATTTATTAGTTAAGCAGGGAATTGTGCTGGGACATATTATTTCAAGTAAAGGCATTGAAGTAGACAAAATAAAAATTGAGTTGATTGTAAAGTTACCTCCCCCAAATTCAATCAAGGGAGTTAGAAGTTTTCTTTGTTGCATAGGTTTTTACAGAAGTTTATAAAGGATTTCTCAAAAATTTCTAGACTGCTTTATAACCTATTGGCTAAAGATGTAACTTTTGTTTCGATGAGGAATGCCTTATTGCCTTCAACATCTTGAAAGAAAAATTGACATCATCTCCAATTTTAGTAGTTTCTGATTGGTCCATTCCATTTGAACTTATGTGTGATGCATCAGATTTTATTGTTGGTGTTGTCCTGGGACAGAGAGTAAACAAATTACCTCTTATAATTCATTATGCAAGTAGGAATCTGAATGAAGCACAATTGAACTATTCCACCACTGAAAAAAAAAAATTTCTTGCAATTGTGTTTGCTTTAAAAAATTTTCATTCTTACTTGATTGGTTTGAAGGTAATTGTTTATTTTAATCATGCTGCATTGAGATATTTGCTTAAAAAAAAGATGCCAAGCCTAGCTTGATCAGGTGGATCTTATTGTTGTAAGAGTTTGACCTAACAATCGAGGACAAGAAGGTTGTGAACATGTTGTAACTGATCATCTGTCCAAATTGGTGGTAGGAAATGATTTCTAGTAAAAGAGAGGCGAGGAGAACATTCCTATCAATGAAATCTTTCCAGATGAGCAATTATTTTCTGTGAAGGGGAGTGAACCTTGGTATACTGACATTGTCAATTACTTAGTTAAAGAAATTTGTAATCTTTTGTTGAATTCATAGGGAAGGAGGAAGTTGCTATCAATGGTGAAACATTATTTCTGGGATGACATAGTCTTGTTCAAGATATTTCCAAATCAAATCATTAGGTGTTGTGTTCTAAAAGATGAGTAACAAAGTATTCTGAGACATTACCACACATTTAGCTTGGAGGGCATTTTCGAGGGAAGAAAACTATTTTGAGACATTACCAAACATTTAGTTATGTAGGGCATTTTCGAGGAAAGAAAACTACTCTCAAAATTTTTCAATCTAGATTTTGCTGGCCAACTAATTTTAAGGATGCTCATGCCTTTTGTGCAATATGTGACAGGTGCTAGAGAACAAGGAACATTGGAAGGAGAGATGATATTTCAATTACAGGTAACCTTGTCATTGAACTTTTTGATGTATGGGGGCATTGATTTCATGAGTCCATTCTCACCATCCAATGGGAACTTGCACATTTTGCTTGTTGTGGATTATGTGTTTAAGTGGATTGAAGCAATGGCCACTAAAACTAATGATGCTAATGTAGTGCTGAGATTTTTGAAAGACAGGATTTTTTCTAGGTTTGACACTCTAAGAGCAATCATTAGTGACAAGGGAACTCACTTCTGTAATAATGTTTTTGCAGCTTAATTGAAAAAGTACAACATCACTCATAGGGTTGCAACACCTTGCCATCCATAAATGTCGACACAAGTTGAAGTCAGCAACTGATAGATAAAAGGAATTTTGGAGAGGACTATGAACAATTCAAGGAAAGATTGGGCACTGAAGCTTAATGATGCATTATGGGCATATAGGACCGCTTTCAAGACCCTAATTAGAATGAGTCCTTACAAACTTGTTTTTGGGAAAGCATGCCATTTACCTATCGAGTTGAAGCATAAGGCATGCTGGGCTATAAAACATCCGAATTGTGATTTGGAAAAGGTAAGAGAGCAGAGAAAACTTCAACTACATGAACTTGAGGAGCTAAGGAATGAATCAAATAAGAATGCCAAGATTTACAAGGAGCAAACCAAGAGATATCATGATGAAGTTATTCGTAAATGAAACATTGAACCTAAAATGGAAGTTTTTCTCTATGACTAATGTTTGTGTTTGTTTCCAGGAAAACTACAATCATGTTGGGTTGGTCCATTCCTAATCACACAAGTGTTTCCTTATGGATCTGTTGAACTGAAGATTCCGAAAGATGAGAGTACCTTCAAAGTTAATGGTCATCGAGTTTAAGGGATACAATAAGAATGACTTGCCAATGTAGTTGAATGAAGTGTGTAAATTTGAAATTTTGTAAAAAAGGGAGTTCATCTTGCCCAGATGTTAAATAAAGCACTTCTTGGGAGGAAACCCAAGCTGTTTATTTTTTCAGTTATTTCAAATTCCTAGATGCAGTGATGTTTATGCATTGATGAAATATACTAGTTGTCATAGTTGCATTAGATTATGTAGATTGGGAGGATTTTTGGTTATTAAATTACACCTTTACTATTGCATTTGCACCATAAGTTTAATGGTTGTTTTATGTTTGATAGGTACATGAGTGGAGGATTGAGAAGCAAGATAAGTAGAGACTTCAAGCAAACGAGATCATCATAGGAATGAAGGAGCAATGACAAAGCATAATTCAAGGCAGCAAATTTGGTGTTGCGGCTCCTAATTTGGAGCCATGGCCTCAAAGAATTTACATGGCAGTTACATGGGCAATGGAATCTCATGGCGTGACACCAAATCTAAGGACACGGCTCCAGAATGGTGCTTTGCAACAACATAATGGGTAGTGAATTTTTGGGTTGTGGTGCCCAATTTGGGGCCACAACTCCACTCATCCACACACTTAAAACATCCTTTTACTCGTGTTTCCCATTTCTAAAGTCCAAAATTCCTCTCTCCACTCCCCACGCCCTAGCTTTCTCGTCAAGCTCTTCATCTTCCCAACCATTCTCCTCTAACTCCCTCAAACCCATAAACTTCTCTGACCATCTTCCTCTCTTGCCAAACCCATTCACCTCATCCTTCTCCTCTTTCAAGCCATCTTCATCTTGCTTGTCCATTCCAAGCTTTCCAAAGTTCACAAAGAGAAGGAACTTAGGGAATCCATTGAGTCATTGCTTCTTGCTAAGTGTTATCACTTTCTCTATCTTTCCTTGATATTTGGGAGTGATAGTATGCGATTTTGGGGAACACTTTGGGATAGCTTAGAGGAAATGAATGGTTCATGATAGATGTTTCTTGAAATGCCTGTGTGAAAAATGTTGAAAGAAGAAGCTTCTTCCATTTGGGTTTAGACAATTTTTATGGTTGTGTGTCCTTGTCTAATTGGCTTCCATTGGTTTCTGTAAAGATCCTTTACCAATTTTGGGAAGAAACTCTTGAAGCTTTATGAAGTGGAATGTGCTTGCAAGGTATTTGTGAAGGTGCTTAAGCAAGAAATTGCATTGAGAGATTGGGGAGCAATTATATTAGCACTCCCCTTCTTCTAAGTGGAATGGAGTTGCATTGATTGGGCGGAGAGACACCATTGAAACTTTGCATCTTTGTGAAATTTGTGGGTGCATTGTACATTGAGGGAATAATTTCATCATGCCTCCTAAGAAATTGGTTTCTGTTGGACCTTCTAACAAAAAAATAACAACTTCTAATTCACGTGTTCAATTGACTTTCTTCAATGATGATGCAGCTGAACTTTACCAATATTCCCTTGAGAATTAGACATGCATTCCAAAAAGGGGCTTTGTGGAGGCATACCGAGCCATTGATGATCCCATTACCGACAGAGATTGGGGAATGTTTACAGCTGAACCATGTGCAGTTGTAGTTCTAGTAATCCCAGAATTCTTTACAAACACTTGAGTGCAATATCAAGCAAATCCAGGGAAATTGAAAGTTCTTGTAAGGGGGTAGAGTGCCTTTTGACAAGCACACCATAAACCAAGTTTACAACCTTCTAGACATTGAAGAAGATGATTATTCAGCTTAGATTCAACAAGGACCGGACTTCAAGGAAATCATAAATTTTCTTGCATAGTCTAGTAGCAAATGGACAATGAGGAAGAACAAGGTGCTTAACTTCCCACGAGGACTGTTAAAAGCAAAAATTCGAGCATGGCACTACTTTATTGTGGCCAAGTTATTACCAACAAGTCATGTTTCACATGTCAACAAAGAGAGAGAGAGAGAGAGCTTTGTTGAATTATTCTATACAAACGGGGTTATCCATCAATGTAGGGCGCATCATTGAGCAGTTTATCAGATCTCTCATAACAGGCCAACCAATAACCGGATTGGGACATCCTTCCCTTATCTATGAGTTGTTCTGCAAGTGGTCATTCCTACCAATGTAGTAGAGGAGGTTCAACAACCCTTATAATCAATCACTCGCTCAATTCTTTCTACATTCAAAAAGTCAGCTAGTGCAAGTGTTGGAGCTGGTACATTGGCTGATGGCCCAAACTCTTCTCAATAGCAACCATCAATGCAACCTCCCATTAGTGAGTCCAAAATAGTTGATTTACGTGAAGAGATCAGGGAATTGAGGGACTATACTGAGTGTTGGGATAAGGAAAGGCTAAGGGAGCAGTGGCAAAAATTCTAATTCTTTATGGACTACACCATCACCTTGAATGTCATGTTTTAGAACTATAGTATGTCACAAGGATCAAGCTTTGTAGTTTTTCCTACTCCACTAACCTATCCCCTAGTCTCTCCACCTACTAAAGAATCAAATTATGAGTCTGGCAATTAAACTCAAATCTCTAAGGGAAGTCCTTTGTTTTCTTTGCTTTATTATACATTGAGGATAATGTTGTTTTCAAGTTTGAGAGTATTTAGTAGGTGTTGGTTTGTCTAGTTTGTGTGTTTTGTTAGACTTAGAGTGTTTGCGTGTCTAGTTTGTTGTTCTGTTTTTGTGTTTAGCTAGTTCATGTACTTTTCTTAATATAGTTATGTTTGGTTTTAAAATTATATATATATATATATATTTGTTTATTTTGAGCATTGATCAGGGTCATCATACAAAACCAATGACATATACATGACATTTGATAATGGCTAAGTTGAAAATGATAGAAATCACTGTCTGTATGTGATGAGAATGCAAAATGTCATATTTTATTCTCCTAATACTTCATCTTTTGCACCTAATACTTCATCTTTTGCAC
>JAYJMB010054115.1:0-28211 GCA_036873735.1 Pouteria campechiana
CCTATTCTATTCGATAGATCATTTGAATTTTAGTTCATAAAGCAGAATTTTATTGTTGGAAGAATAGGGTTTTGGGGGAAATGAAAAATTAGTAGGAATTGAATGTTTTGGATATGGATTTTGGTAAGGATTTAGTTCAAAATGCAATAATATGTCATTTAGAATGGAAATCCCAATTTGTGAATGATGAGCATATGGGATTTCAGAAATTGAATTCTAAATGTTTGATGAAATAGTGTAAAAAGGGCTATAGTATGATTAAGCTATGGTAATGAATCCATAATCATTATTTTCAATGAAGGTTAACCAAGAAAGTGGATTATCTTTAAACAGAGTTAAGGGATGGAATAAAACTCATAAGTAATACATTTCCGCACTTTAATAATTAAAGGACATGTATTTTGAATGCAGGAGTTACAAATTGTAGATTTGGACTTGGCCATATAAGGATTGTAGCAAAAGAGAAGTATTTTTGATACACCCAAGGTAAGTAGACTAATAATTTATGTACTTCTTTTGAAATTTGAATCATTCTTTGTTAATACTGATCAATTACATTATGAGTTAATTTGGGATGAAGTTGGCCTGTTACATTTTTGACATGGGCAAACCAAATGAACCAAATGGATTATGTTGTGAGAAGTTTGTATAGAAGGGGAATTAAGTATGAATGAAAGAAGTGAATATGATTAGGAAGTAATTTAGTGTAGGTAAAGTATTGTGATTTTGCATTAAAGGTTATTAAACCATTATGTGTCATAAATAGAATAGAATTGTTTCTTAAAAGTATTGTGATGGATAAGTGGGATTAGTGGATGAAAATCAAGGTTAAACAAAGTGAGATTTGAGGAAAATTAAGCATTTAATCAAGAAACGTTGGGAATGAGAAAATAGGACAAGTTCTCATGAGAAAAAGTGTGGGCAGTAGGAATATTATCCGGTGTCGCGACATAGGGTCTCAGTGTCGCGACATTGAGCCCATTACCACTTTAGTGTCACGACACTACTTATTCTTTAGGCTTCCTTGCATGTTCTTCAATGTCGCAACATAAGGTTACTGTGTTGTGACATTGTATTCGCTACCACTTCAATGTCGAGACATGGTCCCTTTATGTCGTGACATTAATTTCCATTTTGCCTTTTTGCTTTCTTTTTGACTAAGTTTATGTACCTCTTTTATTTTACCCAAACAAGCATAAGATATGCAACATAATGAATAATAATGAAGATATTAGAAGGATGAGGTTATAATGTTACAATAATCGATGGCTTAACATAATATGACATTTAGTAAAATGTATATATATTTGGAAGTGATATTTTAACTGAATATGTAATTGAGTTTGGTTATTTGGTTAAGAATGGAAGATATGCTTTAGATAATAGTGATGATATGATAAACATGTGACTTCATAAAAGTTATACTATTGGGTTGGATAATCAAATGGAAATATTATAATCTGAGTATGGCTTGCATACTGGCCTATGCATGAAACTTTGGATTATGATAAATTGTGTTTGGACACATATTGAGATGGTTATTTGGTTATTGGGATCCCACCCTTGTTAGCACATTATTATGGATACTGCCTTGTTTGGCGAAGAGGTCTAATCAACCTATTATTTATGAGACTCCTTTGATTACTTAGTAGGTGTAAATGGGAAACCTATGACCCTTGATTTGCAGTGATGGTGGGATATTTCAAGTCTCATACCATTCGTAACCAGGGTAGTAGGAAAACTAGAATACACCAAAGTTGTAAGAAAGTTGACTCCATTTGATTATGGTATTGTACATTTGGTTTGATTGGTGACCTCCCGAATGTGGTATTAGTTAGTTATAGATAAAAGACATTGATTGACTTGAAATGAAAAGGAATACATTAGAAATAAAGTTGATTTAAATATAAATAGACACAATCAAATATTAATAGATTTGCATTGAGGAATTTTGTTACTATTTGTATGCAATCCATGATAGTATAGTTCTATGTTGAGCATATAAATTTTTATTACATTCTATGATTTAATTATTGATTTGATTTATGCCTGCTTATTGAGTTACTTGAACTCACTATATTTTATTATGTTTTAGTTGACAGGGCAGAAGATGAAGCTCAATGAGGGGTTGGAGCTCAGGAGAGGGATAAACCATGATAATTTGAAACTTTTGTCTTTTTGATAAATATTTTAGAATTTATCTAAAATGTGATTCATTCAATACATTAATGATGTAGATTATCTAAATTGAAGTATGTGGAGTGTTTTTAGTTGCATGCCATTATTTAATCAGATAAAAGAATGATTTTCATACACTTTACCTTTACAGTGCGACTATAATTCTAGGCAGATCTGGGTGTTTGTTAATGTTTATACATGTATAAGTGAGTAAGTTCAGGGGAGATTCTGGTCGAGATTCCTCCTATTTCTGCCTGAGTAACACCTCAAAAAGCAAGGTGTTATAGCATAGCAACATAACATTTTATAAATTGGCATGGTTATTCATGACATTCATTAAGAATCATGAACATTGTATTGTCTAAAGTACTATGAATATCATGTATACAATTGAGATACTTGACATTTCAGAGTCATTATGGAATGTAAATGAAGTGAATTGAGGATTAAAAATAGTGGTTTAACATGTCACATAAAGGAGCAAAGGATAGAATAAATAGGACAAACAAAGCAAGGCAAAACGTTGGGCAGCGGGCTCCCAACTTGGGCACTACAATGCCACTGCCCGACTAAAGCATGGTGGTGGCCAAGGGATTGGGTGTTGCGGCACCCAATTATTAAATTGCATGAAAAAATTATTATGAAGATAATGGATTTCTTTATGGCTTTTGGAAAAGGTCTTTCTTAGAGGATTTAGGACATTTTTTAAGGATTCAAAGACATGAAAGTGGGATATGAAAATGCTAGAATGGTATGTAATTGTTCTGGTCCTTCTACGGTATGATTATTTCTAGATGGCGTGGTTATAAATTGAAATGCCTAGTTAGGGCTGTAGCCCATAGGGCCAGATATTGATACACCTGGTTGCATGGTAGCCCATATGGCCTGATATTGATATGCCTGGTTAGTGTGGTTCCCTATATGGCTAGACATTGATGTGCTTGGTTGGCATGGTGGCCTGTGTGGCCAGATATTGATATGCCTGGTTGGCGTGGTGGGTCATATGGCTGGATATGGTTATGCCTAATTGGCATGGAGACCTGAATGGCCTGGTTTGCGTGACTCGCCTAATTACCTCATTAGGTGTGGATGGAGAACCTATGATCCCTATGGAGAAAAGAGGGCAAGGTGCTATAGATGGTAGTGAGAGACTATCATGGGCCTAGTAGGCTTCGTAGCTGGGGTATAGGGATAGACTGGTACACACCGAAGAGTGGAAAGGGTGGTGTTTGTGTTGCTAATAGCCTTCCACAGATTTCGTGGGATGATGATAGTTGATTGATGAGGTATGAGTATGGATAGATGAAAGCAATATGGTGATAGTGATTTGTTAAGGATGAGTTGAATATGAATAAATTATAAGACTATGTGGTAGCTTAAATAATAACAATTGATGCATCATAATAATGGACCATTATTAAATTATCATGAGACACAATCTACTGTAGACTTGCATATGTATGTGATATGATCATGATTTTAATACATTGTTATTTAATTTTTACCCTACTTCAAATTGTGGCTTTTAGTTGATAGGCTTGAAGACAGAGCCCAAGGTGGGGTTGGAGGTCAGGAACGAGATAGGCTATGAATCGTACCCATTAAGAGTTCATAATTATGAAATTCTTCTTTTTAGCATTTGGTGATGTATATATATATATATATTATAAATTCTTGGATTTGGGCGAGTTTTATATATTAATTTGTGTAAATTAAATTTTGCTAGCATGTTATTATAATAGGATAGGTATGGAATCTCTTTGACTACCCCCATCACAATGCGACTATCAATTCTGAGTGAGCTATGGGTGTATGTTGTTTAATTGACGATGATTTTTGTATGCATGATTATACATCAAGGTTGTACATGTTGGAGATGGTCAATTCAGGGGAGATTCTACTTAAGATTCACCATGATACTCTAAAGTAACGCCTGGGAAGTGGGGTGTTACAACAAGTTTTGCAATGATGCCTTTTGAGGCCATGTTTTAGTACACTTAATATGAAACTCAATTAAGCATATATCTAAAATACTATCTTAATTTAAGTCCAATTAGACCCTGAAATATTTTCATTCACATAATAAAATTAAAAATGTTGCATTCAAAATGCTAATAATCATCTCCCATCATGTAAATGAAAGTTTTACTATCTATCTTGTTTCAAAATAAAATATGGGACCTGTTCCTAGTATCCACGAAATGTAATCAATCGCATTAAAATAAAATTTTCATCCATAATTTATCCAATCAACATAGGAAGCTAATTTCTAATGCTCATGGCAAAATAATTCAATGATTTCAAGTTTCATATGAAACACATCCATTTACAAGGCTTTTTAAAAATATTTATATACAAAGGATTACATCTTTTGATAAATCCTAATACATTCTACGAAATTAAATAAATAAGTAGAGATGTCACATTGCCTTTGATTAAAGTATTATTTTAGATATTTATTTAATAATAAAATAAATAAATTATTTCATGAGCATCTAAATAAAATTTTATTCTCCAATAATTTATCATCCACTAATTTCATCTTATGGTCGATTTATCACACTTTCTACTCAAGAGAGTTGGCTTGTGGTCCACATTAAAAAAATATTTAAAGCTTCATTCTCATAAGCTACATTCACATACACAAAACTTGCAATAAATGTCATCTAATTAATAAACAATCAATCTAATATTTGACATGCAATTAAATAGATCTTTTAAATGACCAAACCACATAGGTTAAAATTATCAAGAATATAAATTGACATAACCAAACATAAATAGTATGTTTTTCTGAATGTGCATGCGCATGTTAATTTCATATGTGCACTACTATCGCACCCCGCCCAAGGGTCTATGCGTTGTATTGTTATCCCATAATTTTCCCATTTTTAAGGGAAATATTCTGCCACAATCATCACAGGTTAGTCTGAAATATGAGGTTATCTACCTGTACAAATATTAATCAAATAAAATAAACCAATGACATAAACTCTGAAATACACACACATAGCTGCCTAAGATTGAAATGAATCATGGTGGTAATACACAACTGGGATCATACCAATCCATTCACAAATCATAAATAATTATCACTAAAAATACCAATACATCTCATTATACATCATTTGAAATCTTAAATAGAATTACACAATATTCTATCCAATCTCATTTCTTCATACCATAAGAAGGGCATCTTCATTTCTTGATCACCTGCCTCAACCCATAGTTGAGATTCTTTACCTGACCTACTATTTTAAACTAAAAAGGTATAAGTCCTGGGCGAACCCAATAAATAGGCATGATAGAAAACAATAATTAATCAAAAACCACATGTTCTAACCCAGAACATGAATAAAATATGACAGTGTAATCATGCCATAAATAAATACTCATAAGACTCAAGTCCTCATAATTTCCATACAACAACCTATGCCATTTAGGCATATAATATCACAAGTCATATCTTTACTATATAATAGAAATCAAATATAAAAATTGTGTTAGGTAGGCATCACATATCATAATTGTGGAATTCAGGCACAACCTCATACCACTATGTCAAATGCAACTCATAGAATGCTTTCCATTCCATTAATATATACATTCATTCACTTATCAGATATGACATTGTGGAATACTCAAAATCCACACAAATTCCTACATTCACCCATATACAACAAAAATAAGAATTATGGATAATTCTTATCCCCATCAATCAATAATCCACAAATTCACCTCATCATAATAGGAAGAAAACTTAGGATATTTACTATCCCTAATACATCAATATGGGCCATAATATCCAATACAAACATGGGATAATCTTTATCTATTTCATCTAGACATCCATACACAAGAATAAATATCGTATGCACAAATATAAGGGATACTTTATATCACCAGCCATCACAAGTTTGTATCATAACCAATCATTTCAATCCAAGGGATACTCATTATCCCCCCACATTCATGTATTCATAACATCTAATAAATATCATCCTTTAGAAAAAGTACACGATATCCACTATCCCTAATCATGGATATATGCCCGGATACAAAACATGGGATACTTACTATCCCCATCCATTTATACATTCAACCAAGAAAGAGCCTACTTACCTCAGGGAACAATACTTGCACTAGACTTCCATTTCCATAACTCCTTGAGTTCCACAACTTCTCATCCATACTTAGATAGCCCTACACAGGCATAATTCAGTTTATCTAACATTTCATCATACATGTATTGTGAATAACTTAACTATTAATTACCACAATGATATAATAGCTTTACTTGCATTCATACTATAATACGATTCATTTTCAACACCCTTAGCTTCAAAACCATTAAATTAATAATTTATTATACCTCAATTAAACCAATTCCTCATCCCATCTTATTAGGGTTTTAGGGTAATACTCAAACCCTTCATACATAGTTCATTTTTCATTAGAGCAATACATCAAACACTTTCACATGTATCATTTAAATCATACAATTCAACAAAGAGTTCCAAAGGGATTCCATTTCTACTAAGACATCCCCATCATACAACATAAATATACATAATTAATTATAAAAACAAGCTAACTTGGTCATTAACTTACTCAATTTATTGGTTAAACACCTTATACATGAAATTCCTTTTCTTATGGTTCATTAGGTTTCAGTATATTTCATGAACAACACTATAACTAAATTCCTCACACCCAAATCATTCCAAAACCACAATAATTAACTCATTAACCATTTCTCCCATAGCAATTTCACATAAATCATGAAATTCCCCTAATTCCACTATTCACAAAACCCTAGCTTAGTAGAAATTGTAAATTTAGTTGGGAAAAGCAACTTACCAAGAAATCCAAGCATAGCTTCCTCCCATGAATGGAATTTCAAGCACAATACTCCAAGTAGCTCCCTTTAATTGTAGAAAACTAGATTTTCTTCCATTTTCTACCATCCAAACACCAAGCTTGGATGCATGCTTGAGTAATTACCCATCTAAATCATCTTGTTTACTAGCTAATCAAGTAAGAAATGGGGGCATAAAAGGCTAGGGCAAGAGGGTAGGGCATGGGGAAGAAGAGGAAGAAGATAAAAATGAAAAAAAATAAAAAAAAGTAGGTTAAAAAGTCAGACTTCGCCCACGCCAATGGCATTGCAGCTCTACCATCTGGCACCGTAGCACCTGTTTTTGCTGCCAACCAAGATGCCCCTTTTTATATTTTGGTGTCATGGCCTGCGCCCTACGCCCTGCACCCCCCAACCCCATTTCTTGAGTTTTTCTTCCATTGCATTTTCTTATATTGTCACCATAATTTTTCCCACATAATATACTCAATATGTATATCAATCATTCATTTTTATAAACACATTAAAATACATTAAAATTCATAATAAATCCTCTCAAATAAATGAAAGTAATGTCATATGATCACCTTGTCCTCATGACAATTTTCTTCATTACTTAATCATTTCATGTATTCACTCTTATACACATTAAAATTTATAATAGCTTTCTTCACCATTTCTCTTACTTCAAATGCTAGGCACATATATATTTGCTTTAGCTCAAAAGAATTTTCCTTATTTTCACATCATCACCATACTTCATGTTTAAAATTTTCTTTGCCTCAAACCATCACTACAAGTAACAAAAATTTTACCCCCCATTTTCAACACCTTAGGTGTTACAACTACATACATAATATAAATGTATGAATTTTGATATTTTGTATTAAATAAATGAAATCAATGGCATTAATTCAATTTATGCATTGAATGTTTCAATTGCATAAAAGAACTTATCCTTTATGGATGTTTACTTATATTTCATACTCAATCCATATCCAAAAACATAGAAAACAACTGTTTGATCATCAAAATCCGAGTTTTAGGGATAAAGATCTCATCTAAACCAATTTTATGCATGAATACTAGGGTGCATGAATAGTGTTCTTGATGAATAGTGGGTGAGAAGTACATGAATAGTGCATAAACGATATGTGAACAGTGATCATGTGCAGCTAGGATTTTCCAGTGTCTCTTTAGATGGTCAATTTCAATAACACGTTGTTCGTTGTTGTTGGAATGTGAACGGGGAACTACGAGAGATGTTCATGTTGGATTTTCTAGTGTCCATGTAGTTGAATGTCCAGCGACTAGAAGCCGCTGCCTTTCTCCTTTTTTAATGTAATTTTCTGGTTTCTAATACCTAGAGAATTCCTAAAATTTTTAGTTTTCTAGGAATTTGTTACATTCTTCTATTTTCTATATCATAAAGAAAAATATAAATAATTAACATGAACACATAATGCTAAATCTCATGTCATATTAAAAGCAAAAAATAAATCTAATTTTTAAATTTTTCAACCCCTTGTATCAAAACTTTATTTTCTAGGGATTAATAAGTTATCAATGCAAAACCCTTAAGAAAATAAGAATATTTAGTATATTATTTTAGGTGAAAGAAAATAAAAAAAGTCTGATACAAATGTTGGAAGTTATCACATAGATAATTAAGGATAAGCTGCATACTTTATTATATTATTACATAGATAATTAAGGATTAGCTACATACCTTATTATGCAAAAATGTAAGATTTTAAGGCCAAATCGATTGGCCTTACAAGCCTTTCTCTCGCTCTATGGGCCAACTACCAGAGTCTCCATAGTTTACATGTTCCAAATGTTGGTCCCTTGCTAAAAGGTAGCTCAAGAGGGGGGTTGAATTGAGCTTTCAAAATCTTTGGCCAATAACTTTTGAAATATGCTTAAGATAAAAGAGAGTAAATTTCACAGCACAAGTGCACGAGATTTTATAGTGGTTTGGCCCTTCCCGGGTTCCTACTCCACTTCTCTAAGTACCTCTACTGATCTCAAGTTCCACTAACACTTGTTGGTTTCCAAGCTCATCAATAGCTTATACAAGTTGGTTTTTTAAGCTCACCAACAACTTATAAATGTTGGTTTTCAAAGCTCACCAACAACTTATTCACTTTCAATAAGTCTTTCTACTTGCTTTTCTCGATACGTAAATAGCAAGCACCTTGCTTGCTTTAACAGATACTTAAAAGAGATATACAGATTAGTATCTCTTACTTAGGCAGAATTGTACAGAAATTAAAAACTCAAATAAATGAACAAAAATGCAATAAAGACAAATGTATTAAACTCCTTAAAGATGAAGCAGATCTGGCTTTGAATACTTTGATAATGTTGAAGAAGTTGAAATAAATGATGGAAGATCTTGAATGCTCTTTTGAAATGCTTGAGTCAAAAAAATTTCTATGTATTCTTGTTTTCTTTTTCTTACTTTTCTTGTTGCTTTAATCATCCTTGTATAAGCTTTGAGAGAAATTTTAGTCATTGCAACCTTTAGCCCTTTTTCAAATGTTTGGTAGATTCCAACTTTTTACATTTTGTCTAGCTTCAAAACTTCTAAGATAAGTCTTTAGAAATTCTAACATTGACTTTTGTAAGTTAGCATTCGATCCTCCACTTATCAGAGTTTCTGAAGCACTTCTTCAGAACTTCTGAGACAAGTCATTATTTATATCTTTCTTGGCTGCATATTCTCAGGTTCTCTGAAGGTTGATCTTGGTTTCTAACATTCTCAACAGTCATATCTTAATTTCTGAAGAACTTCCAAAGTATCTTTGAAGCTTGAATTTTGTCTCTAATATATTTCTGAGTCTTTTAAAATTCTAAGGATTGTCTGGCTTTCTGAAGATGTTTTTGATAGCCTTTTATATTACTTCTAAAGATCTTCTGATGAGGTTCTTGTCACACCCCACCTTCCTTACCTTCTGAGGCGCGACTTATCATTTTACATTGTATTTCATCTAATTTTGCCCACTTTTAGGGTAGGGGTACTCGAGTCCCATTTCGGGTCACTTCGCCTTGAGGTTTATAAATCCCTTATAAATTCTCGATTTAAGGAAAATACTCTACCAAAAGTTTGGTAGAGTTTACCCTATATTATCAATATTTAAAACCTGATATACATCACTTATCAAATAGATTCTAAATTTCAATATAAAACATTATCTTGTACATTTATCATCAAATATAACAATTGAACTAAAATCATAAAATACTATCAAAACTCATTAAGTTGACCATTTTTATCCATAGCCCAAAACCTATTTCGCCCCCATGATGGCAATAACCAAATTCATATGAATTTCATATACATTATTCCTATCATGACATGCCATGTGATTACATTTAATATACAACATTCTGATTTTCAATTGCAATTAGATAATAATATTATCATTACACAAATACACACAAAGGAGTACTAATCCCAATCCATCATACATTATAAGTCTTCAATCTTTCTTAGAAATCTTTTGCTTGACCTGTCAATTAAAAATATAAATAAGAAGGTATGAGTTTAGACAACTTAGTAAGTAGACAAATGAATTAAACTACAATTAATCCACCATTAGCACATTTCATATCAAATAATCAATAATACCAAATAAAGAATTCCATGTTATTTCCATCCAATCAAATAAACTCATATTGAACCATTATTCAAATTAAACATACAACAAAGAGATCTTATCCATCCCTCATATTCAACATTCATATCAATTCAAAATATCAAATATTCTGATCTAAAGGATACTTAATATCCCTAACAACCAAACAACATCAACTTAAACAAATACAAGATATCCACTATTCCTAAATCAAGACATACATGCTCGAATTTCAAACACACGGGATATACATTATCCCTATCCATTCAATGGAAATAAATGCCTACTTATTTTATCATGCTTTCAAACCATTTCTCCAGCTCGATACCTTTTCATCCTTCTCAGATCATCCTATACAGGAGAAAATCTCATTTATTATAAACATAGCTCGAACTAATTTCTTCTAAACCAATGAGTATCATTTTTGACTAAAATCATCTTTCTCAATAGAGATCTTAAATAATTTTTATATTTAATTATATGAAATCCAAATCCTTATACAACATAATTATTGTGCCATTAACCTCAATGATCAAAATAAATTAGTTAGTTAAATCCTTAACTCGCCTAATTTATCACTTAAACACTTTATAATCAAAATTCTTTTTAACCAAATTTGGATTTTTGTCCAAAAATTAGATTTTTCATTCCCAAACAACCCAAACAAATCTCAAAATAGTTTAATTCATGTCTTAATCAATTTTTTCCATAATAATTTCATAAAATTCATGAAATTTCTAAATTATTACTATTCATAAAACCCTAACAAGCTAAAAATCATGATTTCCATAATCAAATCATTCTCAATTCATGATAATTAACTCAAGACTCATTTTCTCCATACTTACTCATATCATTTTCTTCTAAAAATCACTTTTCAAGAAATTATATAAAACCCTAGTTTACAAGAAATCAAATTTTTGGATGGAATAAAATAGCTTACCTTAAATTCAAGTGTAGTTGTCATCAATGAACAAGAATCTATGCTCAAGCCTAAAATAGCACCTTCTAATTGAAGAAAATCGAATCTTCTTTCCTTTCCACCATTTAAATGCCAAAAACCCATTCCCCTTAGCATTCTTGGATGATAATATCTCAAAATGCACTTGTTTCCAAGTCCAAATGACAAGAACTTGGATCAAATGGGGCTAGGGTATGATGTTTGGGACATGGGAGAAGAAACAGTACGAATACTAACAAAAATGGAACGGATTTGAGGCTTAAAACATCACATTTTTTCGATGCTTCGATGCGCCATCCGGCCTATGTCACGACATAGAAAACCTATGTCATGACATAGACGTTACTGACTGCCTAGTGTCCCGACATAGAAAACCTGTGTCATGACATCAAATTCCTGTGTTGCAATATAACCTGCTGACCCAATATACAATTAGTAGTTTGAGCATAATTTTTAAATACAATGTCCAAATGACTTGATTTTTTAGGCATTGGAAAGTTAAGTTCAAGGGATGCAACTTTTATGTTAAAAAATTTTTCTAAATCTAAATTAGTCCATTATCTATATCAAAATTCAACCATAATGAATTTTTTAAATTTAGTATTTTCACTTATGAAAGATCATCATAGCCCCCTTTTCACATAAAACATTTCAAATCTTCCAATAATCACTTCCCATACATTACATATATGAAATGAATTATTTTCATACCATTCACTACCTCATTTGAGATTAATTATCAAAAATCACCTATTAAGCTGTTTTTACTGACCTTTTTTTGTCATAAGTAACTCCATTGACCATTTTCATTTCAAATGCATCCAAGACTCAAACTAATGTTTCACACATATTATAATACATATAATAACTATCTTAGGCCATTCACATTGATCATAAATATATTTTTTCCTAAATTCACCATTTCAATTCTTTTTAGCCAAATTTTCTTTGAATTTTCTACTATAAATGACTCCACATTCCAATTCCATTCCAAATTACACCAAAGTCTTAAATCAAGATTCCTCACGCGTCACAATACCTATGGTAATCATATTAGGTAATTCATATAGATCATAATTTTGCCTTTGCTCAATTTCACCTATTGAATTTTTTTTACATAACCTTCAACTTAATAGTTCAAAATTGCAAAATCATCTTAAATTTTCAGTTCAATCTCTCAAACATATCACATTGCATATATTAATTATGCTTCACTAATCACTCAAGTCATATATATGACTTTACTCAAAATCATTACTTGGATTCTTTTTCACTCAAAACTACTAATGAAGTCATTCTCTTTATTCAATTCAATTTTTTATAACAAATTTCTTTATAACGCACTATGTATTACTTCAATTTCTCACTTTACTAAAATGCGAAGAATTTCTCCCAAATTTCAACACCACAAGTGTTACAGTTCTGTTATTCTGTTATACTATTATCAGTCTTTTGAGACATCTTTGAGACTCAGAAACATTTCTAAAGTTCTTCTGACAAACTTCTAGGTGCAGAGAATTCCTTTGGAGTAGGATTTTAACTTTTGAAGTATCTCTGCAACTTGGGAATACTTCTAAACTACCTCTAAAGCATGAGACTATTTCGAAGTTAGTTCTGAGGCCTACGTCTTGTCTCTAAAAAGGTTTTGAGTTATTTCTGAAGGGGTTCTGAAGTACATCTAATTACTTCTAAATGATCTAAGCTTTACATCTTGTCTCTGAAGGAACTCTAATTCATCTCTAAAATACTTCTAAATACTTCTAAGTAATTTTTACTTAAGCATTCTGAATTTCTTTCTGTGAAGTCTTAATGTGACATGCTTTAAATTTAATAGTTACTTTCCTTAATTCCTTTTAACATTCAAATGCTACATTACTTGGAAAGTAACCTATTGGTACCTTAAATCTTCACTCATTTGTTTATTCATCATCAAAAATAAGTTATTTAATCTCGTTCATCATTAAAATCAAGTTTAGTAGAGGGGTTAGACTTAACACCAAATAGTTGGGGACTAAAAGTAATGGATCCCTAGGACTAATCATACAAAATATATAGAAAGAGGGAGCCTCTTTGCATATATGATTCCTACTAGGAATGTGTGACACCCCAGTCATGGAGGTAAGAACCTTCCCATGTGTTGGGTATGTGTTTATTCTATGATAGCTGTGTGCATGAACGACTTGAACTTGTGAGATTTTCATGTACTGTATGATATAATTATCTATGTCTATAGAAGCCTCATGAAGGCTAGGGCATGTATATGATGTGGAATTGCAATGTGTTTGCATGAGTTGATTACATGTGACTACATGAACCATGAGATGACTTATTACATTAAAAACTTGGTCATGGAAACAAGGCAGTATAATTATGGTATGTTCATGAGTTGACCTAGCTAAGCACATGGGTAATGTCCATGGGTGCATGAAATGTGTGGGAATGATTACTTTCTGTAATCGTAATTGAGTAATATGAATGATAACCATTAGTATATTCATGTATTAGGTTATGACACAAATGATGCATGAGTTGAGAAATGGATCTTTGAATGTGTCACTTGAGGCCGAATTATCAAGTAATTGAGTTAATGGTCCATAATTTGATCAAGTCATATTAATCATGATTTAATGACATGAATAGTATTTAATTAGGATGGATAATTTGAGGGAATACATTTCCCAAAGTTTTAATTAATTTGGAGTGCATTTGTATCAAATTTGAAAATTTAGGGGTGAACTGGAGATTTTCGACCCCAAATATATCTTAACTTTTTAATTACTTTTGAATGGGAAAATGACATTATTTTTCAATGAAATATTTTCATTGTGTTGAGAAGGATAATCTAAATAAGAATCAAATAATAATTATGCTAATAAGTGTATTGGAGTAGTTGAAAAATTAGCCAAAGTGGTACTTTATACTAAATAGGGTATGGTTTAAGTGAGTAGCCAAGGGGGTTTCCAAAAAAGGAAAACCCATGCTTCAACCCCCTAATCCATACCTTTCTCTCCCATTCCTTCTCCCTTCCATGTTTTTCTCCTTCTCTTCTCTTCTTCTCCCCCAAGAACCTCCATAAAACCTTTAAGAAATGTAAGGGGAAGCCATGGTTTATTACAAGCTTCACTCCCAAGCAACATGGGCAGCAAGGTGCAACAATGGGCATGAGAAGAGAAGGATAAGTTGCTACCCTTCTTGAGTTTTGTGGATTGTAACAAGAAGTAAGGGGATTTTGTGTGATTTAATGCATGAAAGGGCTGTAGGAAATGATATTAGGCAAAAGCCTCATCATTAAACTTGATTTCAACTATGTATTTTGAAATTAGGGTCAATAAAAAATTCATGGAGACCCTATGATTTCCTTCAATGATGAGGTGTTTAATTGATGGATTATGTATGTAATCTAATCGGTCTTGATGTTAGAATAGAAGGCCTCGTGTACTCTTGCCCCAAATCATGTAATTAAGAGTTATTTTCCAATTTGGCAAACTTATCAAATATGAAAATTGAGGAAAATGATATTTAGGATAAATACTAACCTTCATTATGACATTTAAGGAAAGAAACTACTAGAATAGTGATTTGGGATCAAAACCCCCAATTTGACCCATGTGGAACCCTAATTCGGGATGGGTGCTACTTTCCTCTAAATTGAGCATTATGAATCATATGTTTATGGTAATTGGACAAGGAAAACCTTAATGAGATGATTAGGTCACTATAACCCCATTGAATCTCATAAAAATTGCTCATTTTGTGATTTGGGCTAAGTTTTCAATTAAAGGCATCTATAAATCTGAGGTTATAATGTATGCTATGAATATAAAGTTGCTTACTTGGGATAGAGGGGAGACAATATTAAACCTAGGATTGTGGAGATTGTTCTTCATTAAGGTAAGTAGGTGTTTTCTTTTGAAATGAATTTGTGAATGCTTGACTTGATAGGGATAATAATTAGCCCATTACATGGAGTACGAGCATCATGATTTGTATATTATATCAATATGTTTTCATTTTGAACTAGGGTTTAGAGGACCCTATGGATTTAATGCTTTGAACTCTTAGTGAGAATCTGATTTTTAGATATGAGTGTTAGAAATATAAGCTTGGTGCTTGAGTTTATGTCTAAGATGGTTTCCTAGTAATGTAGATGCTATTGTTGTGTTCTAAAGTTGAATTTCCCTTTGGTATGCATTCTTTGTGATTTGAATTGATCTTTGTTATGGTAGCATGGGTTGAATTATGGATGATTAGTCTTGGTAGTATGTGTTATTGGTTGGGCCTTGGGGGCATGTTTGATGAAATATCTTAGTCATGTGGATGATGGTATATCTTAGTGATATGGTCTTTGTTGTTGAACAAAGGTGTTTGGTTTGGATAATTAACAAAACTTATTTAATGACTTGAATTAAGCTAATGACATATTGCTAAGATTTCTAAATTTAGAAGAAACTTTTAAAGGATGCAAAAATGTTCAAAGGGATGTTTAGAGGCTTCAAAGTAAGCTTCAGAAGTCAGAAGTGGCATCTAGAAGTTTTAGAGGGAGTATTCTGAATTCAGAGAAAGAAGAAGCTTTAAAAGAAGAAGAAAAAGTTTTAGAGGAACGTTTATAAGGCTTAGAGGAATGTTTAGAAAGAAGAGGAAGTTTTAGTGAGAAAAAGAAGTTTCAGAAGAAGTGTTCCAGGCTTCAATGTAACTTCAAAAGATGCTTCAGATGGTGGACATGAGCTTTAGAGGTGAACTTTAAGTCTGAGGATCTTAAAGGTTGAGTTTAGAAGATGTTGAAGCCATTAGAAAGTTGAAAGGGATGTCTAAAATCTTCAGAAAACCTTCAGAGGAAGATTTTCATGCTTCAAGAGATCAGAAGGAACAATCAAAGTTTAGTCAAAAGCAATGAAGCCTCTTTAGAGGATGCTTCAGATGATAAACATAAGCTTTAGAAGAGAAAAATGTTGTCGTTGGAAATGTCAGTTGCTAGAAGAAACTTCAAAGGTTGAAAGACTAACTTTAGATGATCTAAAGTGCATTGTTGGAACGAAGTTCAAACCATGTCAAAGCTTAAAAATTCAGAAAGTGAGCTTCAAAATCTCTGAAATTTAATACGGCAACAGTAATTGACAAGGCACCCAACCTTTAGAAGATCTAAAGTTTAATTTCAAAAGTTTTGAAGCAAACTTATAAAGAATATTATGTTTAGTGTAGAAAACCTAATCTAAAATGGTCAAAAATTTGTCAAAAGTAATCATTAATGGCTAAATACACTTCCAGGAGTATAAATAAAAGTTCTAATGAAGAAGAAAAAGACACTTGAGTGGATTAAGAATGAATTAATCATAGAAACTCAAGTCTCTAAAGTGCAATCGCTCTAACAAGCTTCAACATTCAAAGAACTTCAAAGCTACATCTTGTCCCTTTAGAGGAGAATGAAAGCACTGTTATGTATTCGTTGTGTATCTTTCATTAGAATTTTAATTGTGTGTACACTTAGGCCTAGTTAGAGGCAGTTAATCTATACACTTTTGTATTTGAAAGGGAGAGTTGCTAGTTAGCTCTGGAAACCAAATTGTATGAGTTGTTGGTGAGCTTAAGGAAGACCAACAGTCTATGAGTTTTTGTTTAGCTCATCAAAAACCAAGTTGTATGAGTTCTTGATGATTACTGTGTTGGGTCCCATAGGGTTGGCTTAACCCAAGAGGAGAGGGGTGAATTAGGTTTAAAAATTTCTTGCTTGCCCCTATTTCAATAAATCCCCCTTTTTTGCTTATGTGTGAAATAATATGAAGTGAATAATAAAACAATAAGGTACAAGGAAAGTAAAGTAATCACAAGTAACACACACACACACAAATAATATGATTTTTATAGTGGTTCTAGCAACCTCTTACTCCACTCTTCCAAGAGTACACTCTCCTTGTGCCTTGGGTTCCACTATCCATTGTGAAAACATAACTTAGTTTTCCCGAGCTCACCAGAAACTCATTAGTTTCCAAGCTCACCAGCAAACTTATACAATGATGGTTTTCCTAAGCTCACCACCAACTCATTGGTTTCCAAACTCATCAGCAAACTTATACAAAGATGATTTTCCTGACCTCACCACCAACTCAACAATCTGGTTTCCTAAGCTAACCAGAAACTCTACTTTTACAGGTATTGGGTGTACAAGAAAATGCCTCTATCTAAGGTGATGAGTACACATAGTTAAAGCACAAACACAAATGATAAATCAATAAGCACTTTACAGTGAATTCAAACTCCCTTGAAGTGGTGTTGATGTGACTTTGAAGCTCCTTGATCTTGGTAGCACCTTGGAGTGAAAACACTTAGAAAACTTGAATGGGTTTCTTATTATTTTGAAGAAGATGGCCTTGAAGATTGTAAAGTTGAAGCTTTTGAGAAAGATGTGAAGCTTAAAGCACTTGGCCTAGGATTGCAAAGATTTGGGAAAGGTTTTGGCTTAATTCTTTTTCTTCTTCTTCTCCTTTAACTCTTAAAACATCCCAGCTCATCTCCTTAAATAGTTTTTCTCAAAAACTTGACCATTGGAGAAGATGGGTTCCATTGAATGCAAAAAATAGAGGTAGATGAGCAGCTTTGAATGAAGAAGATCATTGAGGTCTTCTCCCGTTAGACTGCATTGCTTCTGATTGCTTCTAAACTGTTGGAAAGTCTATAACCTCGGTCTTGGGAGAGAAAAGGATGATTGCTAAAAAATGAAAAGATTTTTGCAGAGCATTAAATCTTTGAACCATTTGAAAATAATAATTTTTTACTATAACAAGTTACTGTTCACTCTCAGAGACAATGTTTTGTTTGAAGTTAATTTTGGATTAATCTATTTGCCCAAAAGTTTGCCAAAATTATAGCAATGTTACTTTAGCAAGTTAATGCAGCGATCACTATAGTAGATACTGTAGCACTTCACATTTGTTTGAAGTTAATCTTGGATGAATTCTTCTTACTCTACATTTGTATGAAGTCATTGCTTTGTTCGAAAGTGTTGTAGCAATTACTGTAGCAGATACTATAGCAATCTTGGACAAATTCTTCTTACTCCGCATTTGTCCAAAAATGGTTACTTTGTTCAATACTGTAGCAATTTATTATAGCAATCTCAGATGAATTCTTCTTTCTCCACATTTTTCCAGAAATGGTTGTTTTATCCTACACTACAGCAAGTTACTATAGCAAAACTATTGTATCAATGCTCCTGCACTTAGAAATATCTGTACTTTCCATATTTTGTACTTTGACAATTTTCATTATAAATTAAAATAAATTATCCTCATATGATTTGCACAACTTATATAGCAAGGATATACTCTTTGAAGCACATTCTTTCATTTTTCAACAGTTTGTGTATTTTTCAAAATTTAACTCATTTAAGAATTTTTTTCTTTTATAAATCTTGAAACATGTCTTCATTCTAATAAACTTAAATATATGATCCAACAAATCACAATTTTGTACATACAATTAAATACAATATGGATCAAGGTAGTTTTTTTATTAAGGTGTCTAATATGCTTGCACAAATGATATTCTAACAAAGGCACACATATTTCAAGCATATTTGCCTACATTTCAAGCTTTCTAATCTAAAAGAATCATTAGCATAAATCAAGCCTTAAGATAAATTTTATTATCATCAAAATCATACACATAAAACCTAATACTCTAGAAACCAAAGAAGGTGAGACTCCACACAGTTTAGTGGAACCCAAGATTAGGGATACCTTAGAGAGTGGAGTAAGTTCTAAGGGGGCCCAAACAATTATAATCCTTGTGCTCTTATTGTTATGTGTACTTGTGTTCTTCCATTGCCATTTGTTCTCTACACTTGCATATCCCATCTATTTTTCCCATTTCACTTAGATTCGAATTTGGCCATACACCCTGTGTTTTGGGTGTGACCAATATGATGATTGAGGAATACTCACATGTATGGGGATGCTTTAGTGGCTTATAATTATTAATGTATGAATTACTAGATCTTTGTGACCAGTATGATGCATAATGAACACTTGCCTGTATGGTAATGCCTTAGTGGCTTGAGACTATTAATATAAGAATTATTGGATCTTTATGACTAGTATGATGCATAATGAACACTTGCCAATGTGGTGATGCCTTAGTGGCTTGTGACTATTAATGTATGAATTACTGGATCTTTGTGACTAGTATGATGCATAATGACCACTCGCCTATGTGATGATGCCTTAGTGGCGTGTGAGGAAAAAGAAACAAATATATATACATATATATATATATGGATGTGAGATATGTTGCATTATTATGGACTTAAGTATGCCATTTTACTTGACTATTTCTTATTGTTTTCCATCTTACGTACTTACTGAGTTTGCCTGGACTCACACTATTTTCCTTTGTGGTTTTTAGTTGACAAAGCAGACGGCAAAGCCCAACTAAGGGTTGGCATTCATGGTGGGTTCTAGGCAGGTTGCCTCACATTCACAGATGACGTAGCGGATTCTAGGGATCCTATTCTGATTATTTCATAGTTATTATTTATTTTAAAAGATTCAAACTATGAATTTGATGTATTAGACTATGTGAGAATGTTGTAGTTGACATGTTATCATTATGGGATCTATATTTCATGCTTTGAGGATCATTATTTCCTAGGTGTGCTTGTAAATGGATTCTATTATAGGTCGAGGGAAGCCATATTTCATTACATTGTAATTATTTTCATTGATTATGGGATTATGTGTATGAATATGTGAATTGTGGAACAAGTGCAAATCCTCATATTATAGAGGACACTAACGGATTTCCAGTAGAACTCTTCTCTAGAACCCATAGCATCTTTAGGTTGCTATAGAATGGGACTTATCCATTCACTTATACAAGTATGCAATCTAAGACCCACTTGGATTTGTATTACAACATGGACACATCGTCCACAACCAATAGTCACTCTATTCCATGTTCCAATTATTTCACTTTTCTATAGAATGGGACTTATCCATTCACTTATACAAGTATGCAATCTAAGACCCACTTGGATTTGTATTACAACATGGACACATCGTCCACAACCAATAGTCACTCTATTCCATGTTCCAATTATTTCACTTTTCCCTGTTCTAATTATTTTGCTACTTTAAGTAAGTTCATGTGGTTATCTAATTTATCATTATTTTTTATGCAATTTCAACTATGTGGTGGTGGTTCTACTTTTTATTACTATTTATAAAGAGTTTACCTAAGAAACATGCAAAGCATTTGTAAAAAAGATGGGGTTGTGGACAATCATGTGTTCATAGACCAAAGGTAGCCCACTTGAGAGGAGAGGGCAGAATCTCTATAGTTTTTGTCATGATAGTAGATATGCTTAGAAAGATAAGGAGGATTGGACTTTTCTTTCCTAGAAAGAAAGAAGAGGATAAATAGAACCACCTTTGAGAGAAAAGAGAGAACAAGAAACAATGTGCATTGGAACTTCTTCATTCATAACTTAAAATCCAAGTTGAAAAAGAAATTAAATAGGTTGCTCCCCTATTTATAAAGTTTGAAGTGAATTGTTAATGCTTGAGGAAGGGTACTTGGTGCAAGTTGGACTGATGTCATAGGCTACCATAAGTGTGGGCTATGTCAATAGTCAAACAAGTCAATTACATTGAATTGAGCCAAGACTTGGGTTATGTTAGGTATGATTGTGTAACACCTGGAATGTTAATTTTCATAATTGTGTATTTGAGCACATCATGATTTGCCTAAGGATGTTAAAAAAGTGGTTAAATTTTGAATTTTTTCCATAAATAATTACTAAGTATTTGATTTGATTGTTATTTTGTTTTAGAAATGCAGAGACTTATGTAAAATTCAAGGAATGTGGTAATCTAATGAAATTAAATTGATGTATTTGAATGATATTCTTTTGTACTTTGATAAAAAAAATAATGGGAATGAAGTGGAAAGAGAAATAAATAAGAAAACTGAAGAAAATTGAAAGAGAAATTGGGCAACAACAAATTGGGCCGCGATTCAGAAATATGGAGTCGCGACGCCATTTTGAGAAAGGCAAGAGGGGCATGGGCAACAAAATTTGGCATCGCAATGCCACTTGAAAATTCTCACAGGCAATTGATAGGGCATGTTATTGCCATGACACTAGAATTTGAGGCCATGGCAACAAATCGCAATATTTATATACGTGCAACCATTTTTCTTTCTAGTCATTCCATTCTTTCCCCAGTCTATCTTGTTTCTTCTCCCCTTTTGCCCTAGCCCTATTTTACTTGATTCCTAGCCATTTTAGCTAAGAAATCATCTTGCCTAATTAGAAAAACTTATGATCTTTTGTTTAAACACTATTTTCCCCCACTTGAATCGTGAAAAATAGAAGAAAATGGAAGAAATAGTTGATTTCCACCAAATGAAAGGTGTAACGTAGAGCTGGGAGCTTGGTCCTTCGTTTGGTAAGGATGACTATGCTTGAACAAGTAGGTAAGCTCGATTTCCTAACTGAATTTCATATTTTTTATTTTTAGGGTTTGGGGAATAGTGAATTTTTGGGCTTAAATTGATGTATATGCTTATAAATTCATAGGGAAAAGGACTTATTAGAGTGATTATTGTGATTTGGCATGAAAAATTTATGAATTATGCGAATTAGGGTTTTCATGCATAGTAAAAATTGGGGGTTTCCTGATTTTGTTGAATTAATCATGGGATAAATGATTAATGTCATGATTATTATGTTTTAGAACTTGTATGGAGTGATTTGGACCTGTAAAATAAAATTTTTGATTATGCCTTAGTTAAGGGTTAATGAGGATTCTTGTGAATGGGCTATGTAAACAATGAATTAAATAGATTTAAAGCTTAAGTGAGTTGTTTATAAGTTGTTGGATGTTAATCATGTAAGATACTAGATAAATGTTTTGAGTAGGAAGGTTTCTAATGATAATTATGGAGAAACCCTAATTTAGCTAGTGTTTATCATACATTTGATGATTTTAGCCTGAGATTGACTATGAATGATGTATTGAATACATGATTATGAATAGAATTGTTGTTAGAAATAAAAAATACTTTGAAACCCTAATGAATGTGATAGAATGTTAATGATTTTGATATGGAATTAATGGCTATAAATAGCCTTATGGTTAAGGTTGAGTACTCATAGTATCTAGAAATGATAATTCATTGGTTTAAAATGACTTAAGAGTTGTAATTGTAAATGATTGGAATTATTGCCCTATATAGGATATTTTAAGAATAATAAAAAGATATAAAGCTAGAGGAATGGTTTGGAGCTAAGAGCCCGAGATAAGTAGGCATTTGTTTTCATTGGATGCTTATAGATAATGTTTATCCCTTTGTTTGAAATCTGAGCATGTTTTGTTGAATACATGGGAATTAACCCATTTCTATGAATTCAGGCATGCATGTTTTGATTAGGGATAGTGGATATCTCATATTTGTTTAAAATTGATATTTTTTAGTTATTAGGGATAATGGGTATCCCTTGGATTGAAATAATTGATGTTTGGCTCAACTTTGATGTCTAATATGAGGGATAGAGAATATCCCTTTGTTGTATTTTTAATTTGAAAATTGGTTCAATATCAGCTTGATTGATTTGATGGAAATAACATGGATTTCTTTATTTGGTATTAATTGATGAATATATATACATATTTGTTTGTGTTTATTTAAAATAATGGATATCTATTGTTTAATATAAAATATGCTAATTATGGATTAATTATTTTTATTACATTTATCTAATTATTGAGTTACCTGGACTCATACCTTCTTGTTTAAATTTTTAGTTGACAGGTCAAGCAAAGGATTTATGAGAAAGACTGAAGACCTTAGGATGGTATGATTGAATGTTGGGATTAAAATCCCATTATATATTTGTATAAATGTGGATTTATATAATTGTATTAGATTGGAAATGATGTATATTAAACGTAATCATAAGGCATGTCAAAATAGGAATAATGTATATGATATTGATGTGGCATTAATTATTGCCATCATGGAGTGATACAGATTCTATGTTGTGGGTAAATTGGGTTAGTGACGTTGATTGTGATAAAATGATGATAATTGTTAAAATTGCAGTTTTATTTCTGATTTAGAATTATGAATATTGATATTTAGAAATTATGTGTTTGAATGATTATATATCAGGTTTTGAATCTTGAAAATATTGGGTAGATTATTCCAAATTTTTGGCAGAAATTCCATTAAAGTTAGGGAATTTGGAAGGAATTAATGAAAAGTGTAGGTGTTATAAAATGGGATCAGAGTACCCCCCACCCTAAAAGTGAGAAAGTTGTAGTGAAAATAAAGGGAAATAATTAAGGTCACGCCTCAGGAGGTGGGGCGTGATAGATTGAAAAAACATATGATAAAGTCCTTAGGGAATTAATATAATAGGTATTGAAAAAGAAAAAACACTTGAAGATATATTAATATTATTAAAGATACGTGTGAGGGACATAACAAATAAGAGAACTATAAATGGAGAAATGGGCAGATTTTTAATCGTAGTAAATTCATATCAAAGTTTGACTCTTAGTCCTTATCTTTTTACTTTAATTATGGATGATATCATTAGAAATTTGTAGAAAGAGGGCTCCTTATATATGTTATTTATGAATGATTTTAATGGATGAAATAAGAGAAGATGTAAATTTAAAATTAAATAAATAGAGAAATGCTTTAAAATGTAAAGATTTTTAAAATTAACAAATGAATTAAAGTTGAATATATGAAATATAATTTTTACCAGAGTTATTTGCATTTATATCTGTCTTTTACTGAAATTATACTTATACCTATATTCCCCAAATATTTACAAAACTATTAATAATTTTTAAAGAATATTGCACTCATATCAATGTCATCGCATTCTATTTAAATAGCCATTAATGGTTATCCAACCCTAAACTCTAAAAATAAATACATAATTAATATACACTATTTTTTACTATTATATAAATATGTGCATATAATTATTCATACAATATAATATAAATAAATAATAAATATTAGGATATATTTATATTTAATTTTTTTAAAGTTTAAGGGTAGACAATCATTAAAGATCATTAAAATAGAAGATGACGACGGTATAGGCATAAGTGCAAACAATTCTTTTAATAATAATAGAACTATAAATGAAGAACTAGTTAAGATTGGAGATTAGATAATATTACAAAACAACCACTTTAAGTATTTGGATTAGTAGTTTAGCAAAATGGAAAAATGGATAAAGATATTATGCATACAATTCAAGTTAGGTGGTAGAAATAACGCATGTTTTTGGAATTTTATGCAATTGCCAAGTATTAATTAAATTAAAAAAATTAATGATAGCTATAAGACTAGTTTTGTTATGGGGTAAAATATTAGGCAATTAAAGAATAATGTATATGAGTTACTTGTAAATATACCTATAACCTTTGATCAATATTATAAATATATCCCCAATGTTTAAAAAATGGCAAATATACCACACTCTTTAATATAATTTGTAAATATACTCATGCTATTAGAGATTTGTACCAATTCATTTTTAAGAAATAAAAAATACTAAAATGCCCTTAAGGCCCTTCTTCTTCCTCAAAATTACAAGTATACCGACTTTCCCATCTCCTTACTGCTGTTGCTATGATGTGTCGCTGCCAGTGATAGTCTATTGTTACCTTTGATCTTTGGCATGTTGGGAAGGTTGAATCCTATTCACCAATAACAAAAGCCCCGTTGTTGATGAATAAAAGAGAATGGGCGACACTTACAATGCCAAAAGTGGTGGCTGTGATAGTGATTGATGGAGTTGACAAGGAGTTTGTTCCAGTTGTTCCTTTGCCCGTAGATGTTCTCGTGTATCTCTCTTCCCTATCGGTGACAACCATGATCGCATAAAGTTTCTCTATGGTGGAGGAATCCTCATCTTCCTCTTAATTGATTGTTCTTTGTCTTTCAATCTTAATTTGTATTGGATTCCTCCCTTGGGAGTTGAGTTGCTCCATGTTTCTAATTGGAAGCTTTGGAAAATAGATTGGATTATTTCCAAGTTTTAGGGCATCGACCAGATTCTCTCCAACCCCTTTCTTCATGGCCAGACTACAAGCTTATCTCCCTCCTCAAATCCCCCTCCAAGCCCCCCAATCTACCTGACATTGATGCTCCTCATATCACCAAAACCCACCACCTCCACTACCCCTTCAACGACTCCACCCTCTTCACCAACCGCCTTTCCTAGCACTAAATCAATGACGCTAATTCTACCAAACCTATGCTCCTCCAACAACAACAACACATGCCCCTTCCCCACGTCGCCATGGCCAAATCGCTGTCTTTGGTGATTGCCAACTCAAGGCTGATCCCACCCCCTCTAACCCTTGGCAACGCTGACCGATCTCAGGATGCCTTCGATCGCCACCAACTCAAGGCTAATCCTGCTCGCTCTAACCCTTGGCAACATCAACCGATCTTAGGAAGAATCTTTGTCATCAATGGATTTGCTAACTCATTGTTGCATGGTGTCATGCAGATCGCGAACTAGCAGTTCATCAAGTCCGTCAATGGACTTCTTGTATGGTTGAAGATCCTCTAATTCAACAATCGATGGTAGAATGCAGAGATGGTACTCGGTTTCTTTGAATTTTTATAATCCATGATCTTTCTTTTCCAAGTATCTAAGGCAATGAACAAGGTTCGTGGTTGGTCACTAGTGGGTTTACATAGGAGAAGAAAAAGTGTTTGTTGGTGTTTCAAGTCTTGTTCTGGCCAACAAAGATAGGGATATGGCACTTTGATCGATCAGCCAAACACAAAGTGCTGAAGACAAACTATTGGTTGGATCTGATTAGATGATGGATGGTCAGAGGTGGAGGCGCAAGGATACAGTAGTAATAATTTTGGGATAGAAGATGGGGCATTTTGAGCATTTTGAAACTTGTTAAAGAGGTTGTATTCAAATGTAAAGGCATGGACTATTGGCAATATAAGTTAAAAGTTGTTGGTATATTTGCTAATTTTCAAAGTTGGGGGTATATATGCACATATATGTCAAAAGTTATATATATATATATATATATGTGGGTTATGCTTTAAAATAGTTGGTTGCTAGGGGTGCCTAGAGCAACTGGCTGATCTTACCGTTGATTTTGGGCATGCTATATCTTAGTCATTCCTTCAAAAAAGTATTTTTCGCACCCCTCCTATGCGAAATCAAAGAGGAGCAATACGGAACCCATTTGGCAACCCATCTTCCCAGACTCTTGTTGCATCCAAAATTTATTCATGGTAGGCGTGTTTACGGGATCGAGGAGCACCAAAATTCATTCATGTCGGGCGTGTTTACGGGATCAAGGAGCACAACCCGTATTCTCATGATAAAGCTTGGGATATTGGAAAATCTCAATTGCCCCACCTTCCAATTCTTTCACGCGCAGAACTAATCCATTCAACTAGTTGAAACCCAGTTGTAGTTTTGGGTAATTTGATCACCCTCTTTATTGTTTGGAGGTTCGAGTCAATCAAAGCTGGAGAAGAGCAGGTCACCCAGCAGGACGATGATGCCAAAAATTAGGTAATTTGCCTATGTCTTTCTCAAGTGCTGCTTTTTTATTTGGTTTATTTCCAATGGCTGGAGCAGTTCCTTAAAAATAATTTTTTCATGAATCTGTTGTGGGTTCTAGTGATAAAAGTTGCGAATTACACCCACTTTCATTTATAGTGAGTTATTTGGATTTTGGATCTTTTGTTGCAATATGGTTACTTCCTCTAACTAGATTTTGCATTGAGTAGCCAAGCTACCATGCTTTTGAAAAATTAGTCTCTAAGGACAATGATGCTTAATCCACATTCCTATAGAAATCTTGGATTTTTGCTAGGATTGAAGCTTCTCTATTAGGGCATTGTGCATAGTTTTAATGGGCTTTTCTTTGGGACATTAATAGATGGCCTTTCATTGGAAGAACTTTTGATGGATTTTCCCCACAACTATCATGGCATTTTCATTCCAATAGTGACCCCAGTTGAACCAAGCTTTTCAGTCCAAAGTTCGAAAAGCATGAGAGTGGTGCTGCCATATGCATTCGAATATTTCATAAAGTTGCATTAATTTCCTGGGGTCAAGAAATGATGCAGAATTCTAAAAGAAACCTCTTTTCTCAATGATATTGGATTGTATTTGTCCTTATGTGTATGGATTAACCAAGAACAGCATAAGTGAGAGGATTTAACAAAATCATAATAGGAATCATTGCTTGGAATTTACTTGGAAGAACCCCAAAACTGCAATTATGTTACTTCCAAGTCTAACAAGGAATTGAAAAGGCTGCAAACTAGAGCCCAATCTATTCATAGTTTTTCAATGGAAGTGAACGCAATTTGGTCATCTCTAGTACATTGGCTAAATAATGCAAAACAACTCAAATTGTGCATCCTAAATGATGGCTCAAATTTAATACCTCGCAAGTGCACGGTCGATGTATAATCTAGTGTGCAAGGGTCGATCCCACAGGGAATGGCAAAATTAACTTGTTTAGTTGTAATTATTAGCTAACTATAAATATGAATT
>JAYJMB010054126.1:0-21059 GCA_036873735.1 Pouteria campechiana
AAGCTTTATTTAAAATTTTGAAGCTTGCTTGAATTTACTCCAAAGCATGCCTCCAGGTTCTCCAAAGCATAGCTGATTATCTCTGAAGCTTGTCTTGTTATTTTCAAAGTGTACTATAAGATTTTGAAGCTTTGAAAAAGACTCCAAAGTACACTTAAGATAATTCTGAAACATGCTGTAAGGATTCCGAAGCTTGTCTTGAGTTTTTCTCCGACGCTTTTCAATTATCTTCGATGCTTCTCTGTAACGTGTTTGAAACTTTCCAATTTACTCCGATGCACATTCATAACATCTTTGAAGTATTCCTTTTTACTCCAAAGGTTGCTATGAAGACTCTTGACACTTGTTTTGAATATCTCTGAGCCATACCATGATAGTTTCTGAAGCTTTAACCGTTTTACTCCAAAGATTGTTGTTGCGATTCCGAAGTTGTGCAATTTTCTCCGAATCACATTAAGAAAGACTCCTAAGTTGGCTTGTTAGCTTCTGAAGCATATCTTCAAGACTCCAAAAATTTGTTTTTTTGAATTAAATATATGTGAAATTTATATACTTAATTTTGAAATAGCATTTACTTTACGTCTTCCTTTTATCATTATAAAGGTTATTCTCAGGTTGAGTATGAGTTAATACTTCTATAGCATACTTGAGAATAAATTGTTAGTACCTTAATGTTTCACTCATGTCTTTGCTTATCATTAAAACATACTTGGTTAAGAATGTTTGTCATCAAAATCAAGCTAGTTAACATGGTTCAACATTCTCCCCCTTTTTGGTGATGACAAAATAGTGAGTGATATACCTTTTCCTAAATTGCCTAAAATTAAATTTAATGCAACTTATGTTGCAGATATTTCAAAAAAATTTCAATTGGCTAATTTAGATTAGCTCCCCCTGAATTGATGCATATTATTTTATATGTCATAGAAATTTTATTTATATTAACAAAAATTTTCAATGCACATATCATCATATTATCATATTTATCACTTTTTCTCCCCCTTTTTGTCAAAATAAAAAAGGTGGAAATAAATAGTAAAATAAAAATAAATTACATATATATTGAACTTTTTAAAATTTGAGATATAATGTAGATACATAAAAGATTTACATTAGAGAAAAAAGTGTAAAATGCAGCAAATCTATTTAGGTAGTTTGGGTTTTCTCTGGTAGGTCTTGAGAAAGATATCTTGAAGAGGTGGAAGATGTGGCTTGGGTTCAGAGGAAGAAGCTGTGGGAGAGGGCTTAGATGTTCTTGCCCTTTTTGGTAGAGGAGGGTTGAAAAATGGATCCCTTGGAACTGCCACAAGAGGTTCATGTGTGTATGCAATGGGTCTATGGCCTTGAACATAGATCATATCAATTCTCTCTCAAAAGGCTGGATCTGGCATTTCAGGAAAGACTGGAGGAAGCCATTTTATGAGATTTTCTGTGTTTGTATTCAGCCAAGTTATATACTCCTCACGGTACATTATAATTCTCTCAAAAGGAGCCTTCTTGTGCTCTTTGGGAGGTGGAATTCTTGGCTTCCTTTTTGGTTTTGAGGTGGATGTATGAAATGAAGAACACAATGGTTTTGGTTTGGGAATTGGTTTTTGTTTTGGTTTTGGGGATGGTTTTGGTTTTGGGATAGCAGGTGGTTTTTTGGTTTTAGTAGGGGAAGGAGGTGGTTTTCTGGGAGTTTTGGCTTTTGAAGTAGGTGAAGAAGGTGGTAGAGAAGGTTGACACCTTGGTGGAGACTGTATTTGTCTTATTCTGCCTTAATCATCCATTTGAGAATATGGGAGAGGCAGATTATCAGCAATGGCCTTTAGGTTGACATTGTTATAGAAAGTGAATTCTTCTTTGGTGAGGATAAAGAATTTATGAGGACCTGATGGAGATGAAAACTCTTTTCTTAGAGATTTTGACATTGGAAGCATTTGAAGGAGTTTCTCAGAATAATTTTGAAGAATTGACTCTTTATCAGGAATGTGAATTTTGTGGTTCTTTGGAGTGAAAGGAGGATCAACAAGAAGTAGAATCCTATGAAGAATGTTAGGATTTTCAAGTTTAGGAAATGGATATTGGTGATGAGATAGATGAATATTTTGAGAAAGAAACATTCCAACAACTTTAGAGTTAATTTCTGACCTGATCTTAAACTCTGACTCTATCATCTTGATTGGATTAGATATATAAAGGAGAAAATTAGGATTATCATCAACAACTTTTCTTTGTGGAGGACTTTGTGGTGGACGATTTATAGGGGGGTCCCATTCTGGTGGGATTTCTTCAACTCTTTCAAGGAAACATATTCCTACTCTAATATATTCCATCCATAAATCCATGGGATTTTCGTATCATGATGGAATCCTGATATAATACAAGAAAGTGTGAGTATTATCTTCTGTGGTTGGAACTAATGATAGTGCTCATGGAGGAGAAGTTTATGTTTGTGGAAGGAGAATGTATGGAATGATGGAAGTTGAGTAGGTAGGTTGATCCTGATTAACCTTTGGAATTATGGTGGATGATGGATGTGGAGACATTGAGGGTGAAGACATCACTGTAATGGGAGAGTTTAATCTAGGTGGAGAGAAATGATGTGGAGGTGAAGAAAAATGAGTTGGAGGTGGAGAGAAATGAGGATAAGGTGGTCAAGAGTGTGGATGATAGGTTTGACCTCTGAATGATTCTACTATAGCTTGTAGAAAATCAAGTCTCTGGTTAATCTTATCAGTTCCAAGAATCATGGAAGACATAGCAGTGCTAAGAATATGATCTATTCTACTCATTTGAAGGGCTATAGTAGATAGAAAGTGTTCAATCATGGTTATTCTATCCTCTAGGTCCTTTGAGATAGGTTGTGGAGTGGGAATTGATGAGATGGATGGTTGATCAGTGTGAGAGGGTCTACTCGGTAAAGGGGTTTTGATGGCGGTGTGTGAAGGTATTTCTGCTACTGTTGTATCTTCATGTACATCTTCTCTCAAAATTTTTCTTCAATATCTAATGTCTATTCTTTATTCTTCTCTTCTCCTATTCTCTCAGCTTCTGCTTGTTCCTCTCTGCTGAAGAATTCCTCTATACCTTCTATTGATGGACCAATGAACTCTTGTCTTTCAATTATCTCTTCTTCTTCATGTAAGGAGAGTTCTTGTCCTTGTTCAGTAGCCTGTTTGGTAACAATGATATCATTTTCTCTTTCTAGACTTTCATCAAGCTTGGATCCTTTCAACTAAGTTGCTCTTCTTGGTCTTTCAGAGATCCAACTCTCTGTAGTATGCTGAAAGCCCATTCTTCTAAGAGCTTTTTCATCCAATTTTGTCTGTGTTTCTTAGAAGCTCTTCATTCTCATTTGAGACATCTACTCTTGCTTCCTTGATTAGCTTGGTCAAAGTCATGCCATATGGTAAAGTAAACCTTGTGGTGCTCTTGATCAAGTGTATATGGTCTATCATTAGTCTGACCAGATTTAATTTTCTATTATTTTTTAATGCCCATATGATTCTGGCATCTTTCTCAGATATATCTCTTGCAACTCCTCTTCTAGGATATACATTATTCATAAAAATAAGATAAGCTAGCTTGAGATTTGCATTCAAGTGACTAGCATGCAAATAATTCTCCTTTTTGTCTTTCTTAGTTTCTGTTAAGTCTGAGAATAGCATTGCACTTGAAGGCCATACAAACTTTCCTTCTTCTTCAAAGAGATTGAAGCAATTTCTTACATTTTCTTAAAATAGTTTGATTTTTGTTTCTCCTATACATAATCTTTTTATTCTAGTGTTGAGATTAGAGATTAGAGTTCTTACTAATCTCAGATACAAACAGTCTCTGTAACTCACATAGGCATCCAAGTCTTGGTATTTCAACCATTCAGATACTTCGAATTCCGATCCAAAGGCTCTAAAATTGAAGATTTTTCCTTTTATTATCCTCCTGTCCTCATATCTTTGTGAAAATCTAGAATAATCAAAAGAGCTATTAAGAAAGATTACCTTGAGTGTATCAGTTTCTCATTTTGCCTTCTTGGTTGCTCTTTTCTATGGAGAATTTTCTCTTTCCTTTCTTTTGCTTTTTGCTCCTTTTGTTCTTGCTATTTCGATAGAATGTTCTAGGTTTTTGGAAAGAAAATGGGATTTTTAGGAGTGAAGTTGGAGAAGGTAGGAAGGTGGACGAAGAGAAAAGATACTTAGATTTAAAAGAAGCGGGAAGATGGATCGTCTTCTCTGAAATGAGGGTTTTGGGAGTTCAGAGAAGAAGGGTTTAGGTTTTTGAAGAGGTTTTGAATGAACTTTGCACTTTTAGATTTGTTTTTAAAAGATTTTCGAAACACTAAAGTGTTTTGGCTTTGAATACTTTGAAGGAGATCCTTCGAAGGACATTATTTACTCATGAGTTTTGGATATTCCAAAGCATTGCTTAGAAAGGCTTTGCTAATCTTTATATGCTTTTGTTTATGCCTTCAGAGACTTTTGTTTGGGGCTTCAGAGACTCCAAAGTCTGAAATCTGACTTAACTCTGAAACATTATAAAATGGATTATAGTTTTTAGTGTACACATTAACTGTCCTTTTGACCCGCTAAATCATTTTTATTTATGTATCATTACCAAGATAGATAATTAAATATCCATTAATATAATTTTCATTCTACATGTTGCATAGATAGAAGCTTAATCATAATTTAAAAAAATAAACATAGCATCATTAAGGTTTTCAAGTTTAGGATGAAAGAGAGAATGATCACTTGAAGGAATCCATTTGAGTTCATTTTCTTAAAAATCAGATAAAACAGTTAAAAGAGGAACCATTTTATGCTAGAGGATCTAACCATAAATGTTGATCATCTTTTGATAGAAGGATGTGTAGCATATGAGAACGTGATGGATTGCATGAAGAAGTTTGAAGAAGAACTGGCAGAGGCTAATCAGCGTATTGAGGAGTTGGAAGTAGTAGTAGATGTTCTTATTGATTAAATTTTTTTTAATAAAGATGTTATTATGAATACTTTGTTTGATGAATTGTTCATTTTATGCACTTGGATCTAGAATGCCTAATTCTCTTCTTATCATGTTGAATCTTTTTTCTGGTAATGGTTTTGTGAAGACATCTACTAGCTAATTTTCTATTGGAACAAATTCTAAGCAATGTCATGTTTTTAGACATAGTCCCTAATAAAATGATGCCTGATTTTTATATGTTTAGTTCTAGAATGTAGAACTAGATTCTTAGCTAGATTTATAGGACTAGTGTTGTCACATCTGATAGGAATATTAACAAAATTAAGGCCAAAGTCTTTTAATTGCTATTTCATCTATAGGATCTATGCACAACAACTACCTGCTGCTAATGTATCTTCATGTACATCTTCTCTCAAACTTTCTTCTACAATTGCTTCTATAATAATATCATTTTCTCTTTCTAGACTTTGAGCAAGTCTAGATATTTTCAACTGAGTTGCTCTTCTTAGTCTTTCAGAGATCCAACACTATGCAGTATGCTGAAAGCCCATTCTTTTTAGAGCTTTTTCATCCAATTTTTTTTGTGTTTCTTGGAAGCTCTTCATTCTCATTTGAGACATCTACTCCTACTTCCTTGATCAGCTTGGTTAGAGCCATGCCATAAGGTAAAGGAAACCTTGTGGTGCTCTTGATTAAGTGTATATGGTCTATCATCAGTCTGGCCAAATTTAATTTTCTCTTATTCTTTAATGCCCATATGACTTTGGCATCTTTCTCAGATATATCTCCTACAGTTCCTCTTCTAGGATATAAATTGTTCATAACAATGAGATATGCTAGCCTAAGATTTGTATTCAAGTGACTAGCATGCAAATAATTCTCCTTTTCATCTATCTTAGTTTCTGCTAAATCTAAGAATAGCATTGCCCTTGAAGGGCTATACAATCTCCTCTTCTTTTTCAGAGATATTGAAATAGTTTCTCAAACTTTCTTGGGACAGTTCAATTTCTATATCTCAAATCTATGATTTTTCTATTTTGGTGTTGAGATTACAAGTTAGAGCTCTTATGAGTCTAGGATACAAACTGTCTCTATAGCTTACATAGTCATCCCAGCCTTGGTATCTCAACCATTCAGATACTTCGAATTCCATTTCAAAGGCTCTTAAATTGAAGATTTTTTCCTTTATAATCCTCTTATCTTCATATCTTTCAGTAAATCTAGAGTAATCAGAAGAGCTATTGTGGAAGATTACCTCAAAAGTATTAGTTTCTCACCTTGCCTTCTTGGTTGTTCTTTTCTGTGGAGAATTTTCTCTTTCCTTTCTCTTGCTTTCTGCTCCCTTTATTCTTGCCATTTCTACAGAGATTTCTAGGTTTTTGGAAAGGAAATGGGATTCCTAGGAGTAAAGTTGGAGAATGCTGGAAAGTGGATGGAGAGAAATGAGACTTAGATTTTAAAAGAGATGGGAAAATGGACCGTCTTCTCTAAAGGTGGGGTTTCTGGAGTTTGGAGAAGATGGATTTTATCTTTTTGGAGAAGAAGAGTTTGTAGGCACTTGAGTGCCTTCGGATTAGATTAAAAAAAATCTCTGAAACACTAGTGCGTTTTGGCTTTGGATACTCCAAAAGGTGTCCTTTAGAGAAGATTGATTCCATTTGGGGTTTTGGATATTCTGAAGCATTGCTTAGGAGGAGTTTGTTGATCCTCGGATACTTTTATGTGAGACTTCAGAGACTTTTTTTTGGGGCTTTAGAGATTCTGAAGTTAGAAATCTAAATTAACTCTGAAACATTGAAAAATGGATTATAATTTTTATTGTACACATTAATTTGTCCTTTTGACCCACCAATGAATGTTTACTTATGTATCATTACCAAGATAGATAACTAAGTATGCATTAGTATACTTTTTATTTTATGTGTTGCATAGATAGAAGCTTAACCATAGTTTCAGAAAGCAAACATGGCATCATTAAGATTTTCAACAAATCAAGTTTAGGATGAAAGAGAGAATGATCACTCGGAGAAGTCCATTTGAGTTTATTTTCTTAAGAAGCAAATAAAACAGTTAAAAGAGGAACTATTTTGTGCTAGAGGATCCAACCACAATGCTGATCATCTTCTAACAAAATGATGTATATCATATGAGAAGGTCATGGATCTTTGAAGAAGTTTGAAGAAGAATTGGTAGAGGCTAATCAGTGTATTGAGGAGCTAGAGGCTGTAGTAGATGTTCTTGTAAAAACAATGTTTTTAATAATGATGTTATTATGAATACTTTGTTTAATGAATAGTGTATTTTATGCACTTGGATCTAGAATGCCTAATTCTCTTCTTATCATGTTGAATCTTTATTCTGGTAATGGTTTTATGAAGATATCTGCTAGATGATTGTCTGTTGGGACATATTCTAACCTAATGTCATGGTTTTGAACATGGTCCCTAATAAAATGCTGTCTGATTTCTATATGCTTAGTTCTGGAATATAGAATGGGATTCTCAGTTAGATTTATAGCACCAGTGTCGTCACATCTTATAGGTTTGTTAAAAAATTAAGGCCAAAGCCTTTTAATTGTTGTTTCAACTATAGGATCTATGTATAAGAACTACCTGCTGCTACATATTCAGCTTTAGCAGTTAATAATGCAACTGAGGTTTATTTCTTAGAAAACCATAAGATAATCATGCTTTGTAGAAATTGGCAAGATCCTGAGGTACTCTTTCTATCTACTTTACATCCAGTAAAATCTGCATCTAAGTAACCTATCAAATTAAAATCTAAACCTTTTAGATACCATAATCGAAGATTAGGTGTATCTAAAATATATCTAAATATTCTTTTTACAGCAATATGATGTGACTCTTTTGATTCTAATTGGAATCTAATACACATGTATAGACTAAACATTATGTCCGGTCTACTAGCAGTCAAATATAGCAGAGATCCTCATGCTTCTGTAAATTTTTTGATAGATAGACTTACCTCTTTCATCTTTGTCCATTTTTATTGAAGTGCTCATTGGCATCCCATACCTTTTTCCATTATCAATGTTGAATTTCTTTAGCAGTTCTTTTGTGTATTTGGCTTGGTGAATGAAGATTCCTTCTTTCATCTGCTTAATTTGTAGTCCCAAGAAGAATTTGAGTTCACCCATCAAGCTCATTTCAAGTTCTCCCTGCATGGTCTTGGAAAATTCTTTACAAAGATTTTCATTAGTTACACCAAATACTATATCATAAACATATACTTGAACTATAAGAATACCTTTTGTTGCATGCTTAATGAAGAGTGTAGTATCAACTTTGCCTCTTAAAAACCCTTTCTCAATGAGAAATTTGCTTAACCTTTCATACCAGGCTCTAGAAGCCTATTTTATATCATAAAGGGCTTTCTTAAGTTTGAATACATGATCTGGGTGATGAGGATCTTCAAACTCAGGTGGTTGTTCTACATAGACTTCTTCATTAGTAAATCCATTTAAGAATGCACTCTTTACATCCATCTGATATAACTTAAAATTCATAAAAGATGCAAATGCAAGAAGCATTCTAATGGCTTCAATTCTTGCAACAGCAGTATATGATTTTTCAAAATCAATGCCTTCCTCCTGATAGTACCCTTTTGCTACTAATCTTGCTTTATTTCTTACTACAATTCTAGATTCATCTAATTTGTTTCTAAAGACCCATTTAGTTCCTATTGTGGATTGCTGATTTTGTATTGGAACAATAGTCTAAACATTATTTCTTTTGAATTGGTCTAATTCTTCTTGCATAGCTGAAATCCAGTTTTCAACTTCTAAAGCCTATTCTATGTAAGTTATTCTATTTGTGAAATAACAACAAAATTGCCATATACTTGGTGATAAGAAGATCTAGTTCTAAATTTATCATATATGTCACCAATTATCTGACTTTCAGGGTGATCATGCATAAATCTCCAATCTTTGGGAAAAATATCGTTACCTTCATTGTTTACCTCAGTGATGGATGGTCCATTGTCTGTTTCTTCTTCATCCATCTGTGTTTATGATTGAGATGGTTCCCTTTCTTTGTTTTGTATTTTCATTTTCTCAACTAAAGTTATTAGTTCGCCTATCTCATCATCAAAATCACTTGTCCTCCTAGAGGAATTAGTATTTTCATCAAATTTTACATGATAGATTCCTCTACAGTCTTACTTTTTAGATTGTCTACTCCAAATGCTTTACTAACAATAAAATAACCAAGGAAGATGCCTTCATTAGATTTGTCTTCAAATTTGCCTTGGTTTTCTTTGTCATTGTTAAGAATAAAGTATTCATAACCAAAAGTATGAAAATATGAAATATTTGGTTTCTTGCCATAGTATAATTCAAATGGAGTTTTTTTAAGTATGGATCTAGCAAAGATTCTTTTAATAATATAACATGCTTTAACCCAAAAATATTATGGATGACAATATTAACTCAATATTTTTCTTGTCATCTCTTGCAAGGATCTGTTTCTTCTTTTAGTTACTCCATTTTGTTGGGGTGCTCTTGGTGCTGAGAAAATTTGAAGAATTTCATTATTTTCATAGAAATCAGTGAATCTATGGTTTTCCAACTCTCTACAATGATCACACCTTATGGAAACTGTATGAGAGCTTTGTTCATTTTGTACATATATGGAAAATACTTCAAAGAATGAAAAGGCTTCATCTTTGGATGTTAGAAACATTACCTAGGTAAATCTATTAAAGTCATCTACAATGACATATGCATAATGTTTCCCTCCAAGGCTTCTTGGTCTTGTTGGACCAACTAAATCTATATGTAGCAACTGAAGAGGTTTGGTTGTGTATACTTCTTTGTTTGATTTGAATGATTCTTTTGCTTGCTTGCCTTTCATGCAAGCATCACATAACTTATTATCAAATTTGAATTTTTGTAAGCCAATAACTAGATCTTTATTATATAGTCTTTCAATCAGATTCTTGTTGGCATGTCCCAATCTTCTATGCCACAACATGGGTTTTTTTCATTAATAACAAGACATTTGACATTGACATCATATAAATCCACCAATACACATTTCCATGTCTTTTTCTAAGTGCTAAAACTTAATTTGAACTATCTAATATTGAACAAGGATGAGATTCAAACACAACTTTGTAACCATTATTATAGAATTGACCTACACTTAAAAGATGGTGCTTCAATCCTTCTACTAATAATAAATTTAAAATTATAATAGAGGAAGGTTAGCTAATTTTACCAATTCCAACTACTCTACCTTTTCTGTTATCCCTAAAGGTAACTGTTCCTCCATTTTTAGCTTTTAATTATATGAACAGCTCCCTTTCTCCTATCATGTGTCTTAAGCAACCACTATCAATGTACCACTTGCTATTCTTTATGGCGCTTAAACACCCCTGCAGTAGTGAAATTAAGCTATAATTTTTGTTACCCATTTAGGAATAAGTTCAGGTGGGTTAGTAGCAAAATACTTTGGCATCCATTATTTTTTAGGTGCTACTAATCTCTTTTCTGGATATATAGTTGCATTTACAACTTTAGCATCTCTCTTGGGAATCCAAATCATATTCTGTTTGGCTTATGATTTTCTTTTATGATTTTTCTTTCTTTAGTTTTCTATATCTTTCTATGTTTTAAGTTTGAATAAGGCAATAGTTAAAGATCTTCTAAAAGCATGATTTTCTGCTTTAATTTGCTCAAGTTCTATATTGATATTTTGATTAGTTTCAAGCAATGTATTTTCTTATTTTAATTTAGAGTATTTATTAATTGTTCTTTCAAGTTCTTTTTTAGTTTTCCTGTGTTTAGCTTTTAGCGTTTTGAAATTAGAATATAGTTCTTCTAATAATTCTTCAATATCAAAAATTTTAGGTTTCGAATTTACCTCATCATTGTGGATAGTCGTGAAGCTTATTCCTATATGATGCTTTTCTCAATCCTTTTCTTTGGAGCTGAGTGAGCTAAATTGAGCTTAATTTTCTTTTTCTTCTTCTTCACTCGAGCTTTCTTGTATCATATTTTCTATCATTTCCTATGCAGCCATAGCTTTCTTCTTCTTTCCAAATTTCCTGTTATTAGAAATATTCTTTTTGTTAAAGTAAGAGTTATACCTTTTCTTCTTGTCTTCTTGGGTTTTGTTTAGTTCTATGCAATTAAACTTCATGTGCCCAGGCTTGTTGTAGTTATAACAGATTGGAACTTCCTTTTTCTTGTCTGTACTATTGAAGTTTTTGGAATTGTTTCCAAATCTTTTCATCTTAAACATGTTTCTGAATCTTCAGGTTATCATTGTTGTATCCTCATCATCTTCAGAGGTTGAGGCATCTTCTGAAGATTCTTTATTTTCTGATTTTTCTTATAAAGCTATTGTTTTCTTGCCTTTGACTTCATTTAGTGCTTTCTGCTTCATTAGTACTCATGTGTCATGAGTGATCCCATGAGTTCTTCTATTTTCACATTCATTAGATCTTTTACTTCTTATATAGTAGTCACTTTAGGCATCCAGTGTCTAAGCAGAGATCTCAAGATTTTCTTTACTAGCTTTGTCTCTTTGTATTTTTCTCCTAAGTTCTTTAAGCTGTTGGTTATTTTCTAAAATCTTCCAAACATTTTAGAAATATGTTTTAATTCCTCCATAGAGAAGGCATCATATTCTTGCACTAACTAAAAGATTAATTTTAGTCTCTTTAACTTGGTTTGTACCTACATGTACTACTTTGAGTTTATCCCAGATTTCTTTAGCTAAATCACAAGCAGAAATCTTTTCAAACTCAGAAGAGGTTAAAGCATAGTAGAGGCATTTCTTTGCCTTAGTATCATGTTTTACTACTTGTATATCCTCTACAGTGTATTTATCTTCAGTGTTGGTAACATTCTTTCCATTTTTCACTACAAGCCACAACTGGTAATCTGTGGCATTCAAGAAATTTTGCATTTTCATTTTCCAATACTCGTAATTGGCTTCATCAAATAGGGAGGGTCTGAAAGTAGATTGTCTTTTAGCAGATGTATTATGGAACATTCTAGCCATTTGAATCTTTTCATAAGTTAATATACTGGTAATCAAAGTTTAACTAATGAAGCCTGCTCTAATACCACTTGTTGGTCCCTTATACAATGGTAGCTCAAGAGGGGAGGAGTGAATTGAGATTTTAACATTTTTGGCCAAAAAGAATAATTAAAGTGCTGAATGAGTAAGTAAAATAGATTTCACAATACACAACACAAGATTTTTATAGTGGTTCGGCCCTTCTTGGGTTCCTACTCTACTTCTCTGAGTCATTCTCCTTTACTAATCTCAGGTTCCACTAATACCTTGATCAACTTGATCAATTAAATATTGGTTTCACAACAAGCTCACCAACCAGCTTGCTGGTTTTCCAAACTAACCAGAAACTTTCACACCTTGTTGGTTTTCAAAAGCTCACCAACAAACTTATATCCTTTCAGCAAGTTTCCTACTTGCTTATCTCAATACATAAACACTAAGCACTCTGCTTGTGTTGCCAAACACTAAATTGAAGTGTATAGATTAATGCCTCTTACTTAAGCTGACTTGTACATAAATTCAAAATTCTAAGTAAATAAATGAACAATAAGAATGAAAGATTCAAACTCCTTGATTGAGAAGAGATTTAGACTTTGAGAGCTCTAACAGAGTTGTATCCGTTGGAGTTGAACTTTTGAAGGAAGATTTTGAATGCTCTTTATGTAACTAGCGATGTTCAAATGATATTCAATCAGTTATTTTATTTTGCTTTTGAATCTCTCTTTTATAGGTTGAGAGAGATTTTTTTGTTGCTGACTTTGGGAGGCATTCAAACATTTGAAAACATTTTTCTTTACCTTATCTTTTGTCTAAGGTCTGACTTTGCTGCAATCTAGTATCAGTCTGCAACTTTGTCACTAACTTTTCCAAATGTTTACTTTCATATCAAATGCTCCAAAGTTGGTTCTTCAGATACTCCAAAGAGATGAGTGAATAGATAGTATCTTGACTGATTTTGGATAATCTGATTTTTTCTTTCAGATTCTCTAAAGTTATTATAATCTTTCTTAGTTGTAACAGTTCTTTGCAGAGAGAAGTTTGGATTTTCTTAACTTTCAATGCTATCAGAAAAGTAATCCAAAGCTTTATTTAACATCTCTAAAGCATGTCTGTTTACTCTGAAGTATACTTGAATTCACTCCAAAACATGATTCCAAGTTCTTCGATGTATATCTATTTACTCCAAAGCATACTTGAAAGTTTCGAAGCTTTCTTGATTATCTCCAAAGTACATTGTAACACTTTTGAAGCCAAAAAATTTTTGAAGTGTGCTTATGACAGCTCCGAAACTTGCTGTGAGGATTTTGAAGCTTGTCTTGCATTTTTCTCCGAAGCTTTGGAATCATCTCTGAAGTATGCTATGACACTTTGAAACTTGTCTAAAGCTTCTCTATAATGACTCTAAAATGCATTGTAACAATTTTGAAGCTTTCCATTTTACACCGGAGCATGCCTATGAAGACTCTGATGCTTTCTAATTTGCTCTGAAACTTGTTGTGTTTACTCAGAAACTTGTCCAAAGCCTTGACTAATTTATTTTGAAGCTTAGTGTTAGATCTCCAAAGCTTGTTTGAATTTCTCCAAGTCATGCTATGGCAATTCTAAAGCATTAACCATTTTCTCTAAAGTTCATTGAGAAGTCTCCAAAGCAATCCAATTTGCTTTGAAACACATTAAAATGATTCCAAAGTTGCTTCTGTTGGCTCCAAAGCATGTCTTCAACACTTCAAAATTTTTATTTTCTTGATTTAAGTATATGTGAAATTTATATACTTAATTTTGAAAGAGCATTTACTTTGTGTCTCCCTTTTTTCATTATAAAGGTAATTCTCAAGTTAAGTGTGAGTTAATGTTTCTACAACATACTTGAGAACAAATTGTTGGTACCTTAATGTTTCACTCATGTCTTTGCTCATCATCAAAACACACTTGGTTAAGAATGTTCATCATCATAATCAAACTAGTTAATACAGTTCAACAAGATTGAATCAAGTTAGGGTTGGTGTAGCAAAGGCATTAGACTTGATGGGTTGTGAGGTAGGTGGGTTGGAGAATTTATGTTTTTCATAGTTAGAACTTAGAAATGCTTACAGAAGGCAATGTCAATCCAAGTTTAGTGGGGGGGAGAGGGGGGGCACAGATGCCTTGTTACAATATTTTTAGAGTTAATCAAAGTCGATCCTCAATTTAGTTTTGACCTACAAGTGGATGGGGAAGGATAATTGAAGTTTGTTTTTGGGTTGATAGTGCAGCCAAAATTGATCATAGGGCATTTGGTGATGTTGTGTGTTGTGACACTATGTATAAGAAAAATGAAATAATATGCCATTTAGACCATTTTTGATGTTAACCATTATAAAAAATCAATATTACTTAGAGCAAGACTGCTTTTTGGCAAAACCACAGCTAATTAAATGGTTATCAAAGCATGGCTTGATATGATGGGGGTGTAGCTCCTAAAGTAATAGTGACTGACCAAGGCGCTGCTATCTCAGTGGCTGTAAGAGATGTATTCCCTCAAACCCACCATTTTTTTGCATATGGCACCTAAATAAAAAATTTAATAAAAAGTTGGGTATTGTGATCTATAACAATCCAACTTTTTAGAAGACTTGGTCTAATTACATCTACAAAAGTGAGACATCAGATAAATTTGAAAAGGCATGGGTTGATATGATTGGTACTTATGGCTTGCATGATTACTCATGGGTGCAGCAACTGTATAGTATCAGAAATGCATGGGTGCCTGCTTATGTTAGATATTATTTTTTAGTTGGCATGACAACTACAAAGAGATCTGAGAGCATAAATCATTATTTGATAAATATGTGCATCGCGACACAAAATTATTGAAATTTACTTATGCATATGAATAGGCTACTAAAGGTAGGCATTGGGCAGAAATAGATGCTAATTGTAAAACAACATATGGCATGCTAGTTATGAAAACATAGCACACTATTGAGTGTAACATGATAAGAGTGTATACAAAAGAGAATTTTTTAGAATTCCAAAAGGAGGTTGAGCGGTGCCAGTATTATTTTGCCAAGATGGGTGTGTCAGACGGCCATATAGATCAATATGTTATTCATAGATATTCAAATGGTGATCCTGAAAGGGTTAGTAGAGTTGAATGGGATAATGTAAGCATAGTGGCCAATTGTTCATGCCAAAAAGTGAAAATTTTCAGGGATAGTGTGTACACATATTATTGCAATATTTTATGTACAAAGGATCTTCAGTATGCCTAAAAAATAATATTGAGGAGGTGGACCCAAAAACTGAAGGAAAGGATCATATACCAACCATGTGTCACAACATCAAGTGTTGAAAATTCAAAGATTATACAGCACTACAACTTTATGCAAGAATGTGGTAAAATTGTTTGTGATGGGACCTCTGATTTGGCTCTTTATGAAACTATTTTTGAAGGCTTGAAAGTGATTCAAAAATCAATATAAGAATATAGGAGAGAACGTGTCTTGGATGCACGTGATGATGCTGAAGGGAGTGGTGCCAACTTCAATAACAAAAGTGTGGGGGTTGTACGTCAGCCTAATTTAGTGTTACCCTCAAATGATGATATGGCAACCCACTACCTAATGCCCCAATTGATGGGGTACATAACCACAACTCCCAAATAAATGTAATACTGGATCCACATAGCGTGAAAACAAAAGGTCGCATTAGTAAGAGATTCAACTCAACAATCGAGGTGGCTAGAAGAATTAGGGCCAGTAGACTATGTCATAATTGTAAGAAAATTGTGATTGGGCACGATAGGAGAAATTGTCCATCGATGAGAACCTCTAGTCCTAAGCCCGATTCATCTCTCAACAATCTTCATTAGAAAAGTACTTTATGCTTACCTTTTATTATATTAAAGTTTAGTATATATGTTTGGGTTGTTATGTTGATGACATACTAACGGGATCATCATTGGCTATCATAGAATACTTCATATGACTTCTTCATCTGAGGGTACAAGTTCACCATATTCTGTAAGAGTTTCTAATAAATGTGGTTATGAAGCATGTATCTTGACTTCTTATATGGATAAGAACCCAGGGAGGCGATTTCTCAGTTGTGCGGGTTATTTTGTGAGTTTCTTCTATACTTCTCTTTAGTGTCTTATACAAACATGCTAATGTAATTGACAACTATTTAATTATCTCATTACAGAATGGTCTCAACAAATGTTCCTTCTTTCAATGGTTGGATCCCCCTCTATCTGATAGAGAGCATCGGTTTAGAAGAGATCAAATGCATGAGATCAGGAGGCTGAATAGTTAGCTATATGCTATGCATGAAGAGAACCGTCAGCTAAAATACAAAGTTCAAGAAATGCAGCACACTAAAGAGGAGTTGTTGCAATTTGAGGCCAATTACAGGGTGTTGGAGACAGAGGTCAAGGCATGCAAGAGAAGACTGTGAATTTTAAGTTTTATAGTGCTTATATTTGCCATAGCGTGGCTTATGTAGACATTGAAGTACTTCTCTATAATACAATCTTTTAAGACAATGGTCTTCAACTTGATCTATCTGCAATATTTTACCTTAAAATGCAATTTTAGATAGTTATTTATATGCAACTGCTATTATTACACCATTTTAAGGAAGGCTTTTATTGTATAATTGTGATTTAGAACTTGATTGGAAGGCCATTGCACCTCTTTTTTCAGCCTGTCATCTTCTCTTTTAAAGGTTTCCATCCTAGACATGGAGGTTCGATTTGGAGTATTAACCAAACCTCCCAGTTTGTCGTGAACGGTTCATTTAAGTATAGATGTATAGTCTCGGACATGGTATATTAATTCGAGACATGGATAAACGGTTCATCCAAGTGTGGATTTGTAATCCCAAACATGGTATATTAATTCGGGATATGGATAAACGATTCATCCAAGTATGGATTTATAGTCCCAGACATGGTATATTAATTCAGGATGAATGAATGGTTCATCCAAATATGGATTTGTAATCCCGGAGAGTGGGATATTAATTCGGGACATGGATGAACATTTCATGTCTTACAACCCAAGTCCCATATACCAAGTCCCATACCCATGCCCATGTCCCAAGTCCCATACCCATATCCCAAGTCCTACAGTTATGTCCCAAGTCCCATGCCCATGTCCCACTTAAGAGTCACAATTTTCCACTTACTCCACTAATAAGTTGTTCATATTGTAAGGCACAAAAATAAAAATAAAAATAAAAATTTATGCATGTTAACTAATAGCATATAGGAAAATATAACCATATATGGTTAATTTCCCTTGCTACATGATACTCAATAACCGAATACAACATAATCTAACTTAACAAGGCACTCCATATCGCATATACAAGCTAGTCAGGAGTTTCATTCAATGAGACTTTTCAGAGGCTTGTTGGAAGGCTCGATATTCTTTATTTACGAGGAGATGCATGCATCCTTGTTAAGGTGGAGAAGAGTGCATTTTGATTTTTGGGGCTGGACATAATTTATACATTAATCTGGGAATAGGTTAGTGTCCCTTAGTATTCCTAACCTTTCTTCTCTAAGTCTAGAACTTCTTAAGCCTTCTTTCATTCCAACTATTGATAGTAATGGACAACGGGAAGCCAAATGCTTGGTGGGGGTTGTGGAATACCAATCCTGAGAAGAGGGCCTTACACGGGATCAAAGAACTATGTAGAGAGATATAAATGTTGCAGACTTCTTTGTGAGAATTGCAACTCATCGTGCAAGATACAATTCTTTCATGGGCAGAGTGCTTTTTTGAGGTAAACCGCAAATGTCAACGATTGCAGGCCGAGATAAAAAATGTTACAAGAACAGTGGAGCGTAACCTTTTTGGTTCCAATCATTGTGAAATAACTTGGCTTCTTCAGGCACTGGAGACGACGTACCTGTGTTGTTAGATACTAGTTCTCTCTGTCGTGCTCTTAGTTTTAATTTGGATATGTAATAGATGTTTTGAATAAACTAACATATTAATATATGATAATTTATCTTGCTAGAATATTTGCTCATTTTGTATATCCGTTGTGTTTTCTTTAATTCTTTGGTGATGTCCATGCACAGCCGTTTAAGTTTAAATGCCTAGAACCATGCAAATATTCCATCATTATTTATAATGCTTCAAGTTGCATAGGAGCATCAGTTGGGTGTTTTGAGATTACTAACGTAGAGATATTAATTACTGCATGGTGATATTCAATTGAATCAACATATATCCCGTAAGAGAATTTCTATAAGTTCTCGAATGATATCTAAAGCATCTTAAACTTCATCTTCCTCAATGTTGGAAACCCATTTACTGAAAAGATGTCCAGCTCTCCATATAACGGATCTTGAGATGCATTCTTCACAACACCAGAGGATCCGACTAGACTAGAAATCAGTTATTTAGAGTGGGAGGTATCCCAGTTGAAAATGCGACTTATGGCGATGCAACAATAACAGCAGGAGATGACGCTAGGTTTGGCGTGAACTTAAGTTGTCCTCAACCAAGATTGGGTTCAGTTGGGAAGAGAACTCGAAGGATCGCAAGAGAGGATTCGAGACCTTACTAGGACCTACCCGAGACCAACACCTCACCTCTACTATGTGAAACCTTGTGGCGAGTGGAGGTTGTAAACCCTTTGGTAGACTTTTCCAAGCCTCCAAGTGTTGTGACCATCCCTGAAGACTCTAACTCGCCTTTGAGTTAGTGAAGGTGTGTAAAAATACACCATGTAGTTCTGGTAGTTATTTTGGTGTATCTATTGATTTTTTATTTTTGCAAGAAGCATGAGGCAAACACTTGTACGTTTACAAGACTTTACGTAAATACTTAGATGAGCCACGAACGTATGATTCGACTGTGGAGATTCATCCCACAGTAGTTATAATATAAGAGTGCTTGTTATAGACATGGGATATGGGACTTGGGCATTGACATTGACAGTGGGACATGGGAAATGGGAGAGTGGGACTTGGGACATGGACAATGGAAAATGGGAAATGGGAGAGTGGGACTTGGGACATGGATAGTGGGACATGGGAAATGGGATAGTGGGACTTGGGACATGGATAGTAGGCATGGGACGTGGGCATGGGACTTGGGACATGGAGTTTGGGACATGGGACATGGGCATGGGACTTAGGATGTGGAATTTGGGACATGGGCATTGGTAGTGGGACATAGGACATGGACAGTGGGACATGGGACGTGGGCATGGGACTTGGGACATGGAGTTTGGGATGTGGGCATAGACAGTGTGACATGGGACATGGACATTAGGACATGGGCATTAGACATGTACAATGGGACTTGGGCACTTGGAACCATTCATCCCAGGACCTGATCTAACACCATGTTCGGGAATCGTTCATCTATGTCTAGAATCATATTCCTTGTTTGGGATTATGAAGCCAGACATAGATAAACAGTTCCAAGCGCCACATTGGAATACACCGTGTTCGGGAACCATTCATCCATGTCAGGATTCATATTTCATATTCGGGATTATGAAGTAGGACATGGATGAATAGTTCCTAATATCCATGTCCCACTTTCCATGCCCCAAGTCCCATGTCCATGTTGAAATCTGGAAACTGGGGTGTGGAAGAAGGGAATTTGGTAGTTGAAGGTCTAGAAACTATCATTTTCTTTTTGAGAGAAGGTCTGGGGTTAGAACTTGGAGCTTTGGTTCTGAGAGAAGGAGATTTGAATGGAGGAAGCTGAGGGGTGAAAATGGAGGCGGTAGCAACCTCTGTTTGGGAGTGAGATGTGGATCCAGCAGAATTTAGATGTCCTTGTTCAGGACAAGAAAAAATCATCAGTTTTGTTCTATATAAGGGACATCCAAACCTTAAAATGGAGACCCTATCCTAAGCCCAAATGTATCAAAGTGCCTACTCTTATGGATGAGATACACATCTTCTAGAAGATAAATAAAGTTAGGATCAGATGTGTCAATTATAGCATAAAATCTAACCCTATCATCCAAGGATCCTGAACCCACTCGAAGTGAAGGATTTTGTGAGGGTGGAGGTGGTGGGTTGGATGAAGTGGGCGGGATGTAATCAATCAGTATTTTATCTATGATTGCATCACCATCTGGGAGTGGTTTTGACTTAAAGTTCCTAGTTGGACCTTTCATTGTTATGACTCGATTGAGGAAGTACTGATCTTCAAAATCTGGGAAAGGAAGATCAGGGAGAGTGACTGCCCTTTTTTGGGATTGAAGAAGTTGGGCAACCAGTTCATTTATCAACTGCCTTATGTTCAACTTCTTACAAAGTCATTTTTATTCTTTTCCCTAGACCCCAAATCTTGAACATGTCAATTTGGGAAGTTTGGGATGCTAAATTTTATATGTTGTCTTGGGTGATATTACAGTGGGGAGGATCTATGACTTCTATTGCTTTGTAGGAACCTTAGAGACTTTTGGAACTTTTAAAGCCGAATGCATTAGAGGTTTTTATGGAGGAGGAGGAGGTGTTGTCTATTGAGAAGAGGCAGTTTCCTGTGGAGAGGAGAGATAAGATTTATTCAGGGTCACCTTCATCCATGTTAAAATGTTTGCAAGTGGCATAGTTGACTTAGAGAGAGAGAGAACTTTGAGTTAGAATGTGGAGATGGAGTGGGTCTAAGCTGAGGAGGGGAAAGTGGAGATGGAAGAATTGCAACAATTTGAGAAGTTGCAAGTGGAGAAGTGTTGGGTGTGAGTTGAGGAGAGGACTGTGGAGATTGAAGAATTTCAATACTTGGAGATGAGGAGTACTCATGGGATGAGTAGACCTGATAGGTGAAGTAGATCTATGCTCATGAACACGAGAGGAGGGTGAGAAATGGTGAGATGGAGAATGATGGGATTGATCACCATGATGATATGGAGATTGACCTAATTGATCAGAATGATGGGGCTAAGGGGATCTCAAGGGTGAAGAAGGTCTGAGATCATGGAAAGGTTATGATGGAGAAGAGGATTGAATAGGCTTCGATTATCATTTGATGGACTCAACCAAATCGGTCAAAGTATCCAGCTTTTGACAAACTGAATCCATTTGCTCCTTCATTGAATCCATCT